>JAEANM010021132.1:0-11933 GCA_017656035.1 Myanophis thanlyinensis
AAAAATAGTTAAGGGTAGTTGGGAAGGTGGGAGTTAGATGCAGTCATGGTTCTTGTGGTCCTGAGTGTACTTGTAGTCTTCCTTGCTTGTTGACTTATTTCTCTGTCCTGTATCAATGTAGAGTGAATGTTTGCACAGCATGCTGAAACTGAAATGTAAGCAGACATCAGTAGAAGGAATAAGGCAGAAATCATTAGCAGAAAGGGTAGCTTTTCAATATCTAAAATGCTGCTCATTTGGGGCTCTGCATTTATATAAGCCTTCATAGAGACTGAATGCATTTAGTATACTCATATTAAAAAGTTAGAAATGGGCTACAGACAAAGGAAGGATAAATAAATTGGCCAAAACATGACGGCTCAGTTGTAAAAGAGGAGTTTCAAAATAAGACAAATGATGCATAGACATGCACCGGAACAATTTATTATTAAATTTATATACTGCCCATTTCTCAGTTTGGTGCAACTGTAGGCTGAGTTATCACAACCTGACCCCCATTATGTGTTGGACCACAACATGTATAATTTCCAATCCGCAAAGATGGTGTGAGTGGCAGACACATGGATGCAAAATGTAGAATTGGGGGAAACAGCTGTGAAGAGGTTATGCATCCCACTGGGTAGACCAGACCTGAAATCAACTCTAAAGAAAGGGTAAAACTATTCCATTGGGTAGCTAATAAACTTTAACAACAACAATAAATACTTTATAATAATTTTGCAGATCTGATTGTGCTTTACCTTCTCCTCCTTATAGTTGGTGAATTAGGGAAGAAGTGTCTGTCTGAATCACTTCTGAATATTATCTGAACGTTCTGGACTTTAAAAAAAATGATTTAATTCTTTTTGCTTATGGTCTCTGTCAAGATCATCTTCCTTAGTCTCTAGTTTACCTTTCTGTAAACAAATAAAGGGGGGGCAATATTGGCAAGAACCATTTAACATGCAGCTGTGTATTCTTTCTGTATGTCAGGGGTCCCCAACCCACCCACCCACCCACCCATCCATGGACCAGTGGTGGAATCCAACGGGTTTTGCTACCGATTCGATGTGCACGTTCGGTGTTACTGTGTTACTGTAAAATGCTTGTTTTTCATTATCGGAGGCAGCTTGGGTGATTAAGAGGGCTGCAGAGGCATGCAAAACAGCTGTTCTGCACGATTCAGGTGAGTAAAAAAGAAAAAAAGAGGATAGAGGGCAGGAAAGAGCAGGGGTATGTGGGCGGGGCCAAACTTCATTGCCACTACCGGTTCGGTAGAACCAGTGCAACCAGGCTGAATTTCACCACTGCTGTGGATCGGCACTAGTCTGCGGCATGCCAGAAACCGGTCTGCATAAACAAGTGAAGCCCCATCTGCAGGATGCAGACAGCATGTGAAACCATTTCCCCTCCGGTCCACAGAAAAACCTGTCTCCACAGAACCAGTCCCGGGTACCCAAAAGTTTGTGGACCCCTGCTGCATGTGACTGACAAGCTATGTTGTGTCTGCCAATGGAGCTCATAGGAATATTGCACTAAAGCAGACCTATGCCCCCATGGCAGCCATCACAACAAAGCCATTCAGACTTTTATTTTTCTGTTTCAGGCAAGCAACAACTAATGTTAGTGAACTGCCTTTGACAGTATGTGAGCTTATGTGATTGCTACGGGTCAGTGGTGACTTGATGCTACACACCCCGCCCCCCCCCCCCAAAAAAAAAAAAAAGATCTTTTACTATGGGGAAATGGTTTTACAGTCTTACCCAGCTTTTCAAATAATTGGAAGCAGGAATTACAAGTACACACTTGTACACACACTACTTGTGTGAACTATTTAGGGTAGGTAAATGTGAAAAGATAGTATTGCAATGATGAATGCAGTGATTTTTGCGATTGGACTAAGATTACACTCTTCCCATGTCGCCAGCTTTTTGAAAAATCTTTTGCTCCGTTCCAAACAGCTTGTCCTTTTCTTAATAATAGCCTCTGACGGTTGAGCTGAAAAAATTACCTTCTGGTGACTCACTCAATCAGAAAAATTGAGCAAATCAAATCTTCTGCTCAAACCCACTTGAATCCCAGTTTAAGCATACCAGTGGTTTGTGTTCGCAAAATCCACTTAAATGTATTTTGTTTGCTTTTGGCCTTAGCATATTTTGTGAACCTGGCCACTACAGATTGTAAAATCTGTGTTGTGGCTTAGTCTGTTGCGTGAATCAAGTCAATGATGGTTTGTTCACAATGTGGTGTAGTTAAATAGACCAAGTGTATGAACTAAGTCTAGGGTTGACTTTTGGCCACCAACTTGAAATACTTAGGTCCATCAAAACCTGGAAAGTATCTCTCATCTCATTATTTTTCCCTCTACAATTTATGCCCAAATTACCGTTTTCAAAGGAGGGGGAAATGCCAATTGTGAACACATTTTGAGCTAATGATTTTGCTAGCTTCACAATTAATTGTGCCATTGAACAACTTTTGGAAATTAGCAACTGCCCTTAATAGTTTTTTTGGAAGAAGGACAGGTGAACTGAGGGGCACTGCTGAAAAAGTAGGTGGGGCATCCTGGGAGTGGCATTGCTTCCCCCCCCCCCCCCAGCGGGTTGACAGAAGAATTTGAGAAGAGGTTCTTGATTTCATTTCTAAACCCTTTTAGAGTCAACGGATAGCAGCGAGCTGGCGAGGGTCGATCTAGAAAGTGAAATGAAGTTGTCTCCATTTGACATTTGGGTCAGGCAATATCTACAAATTCATATCTGTTAATAGACATGAAAATTACATAATAAGGCAGTGGCCAATCGGTACAAAACTACCTTAAGAAAGCTTTACTGAAGTGTCAGTGTAAGTCATCAGGAATCAAGTTCAACTTGAAAGAGATTTGCCTTTAACCCTGTTTGGAGAATTATGCAAGTTTCTTATGTGTGTTTGGTTTTAAATGGCGGGAAACTACACTACTAGGAAAGCAGTGGCTCAGGTGGTTAGGGCACTGGATTGGAGGTTAGCAAACCCATGTTTGAGACCCATGTGCTGCTGCGTGGCAGGGTGAGCTCCTGTCATTCTCTCCAGCTCCTTGATGGGGATATGAAAAAGGCCTCAGGCTTCCCCCCAGGGAAATGATGATGCCACCAGCTAATCCTTTCAGCCCAGAAGCATCTTAAATGGTGTCTCTGACATGAACAGGTAAATATGGTAGGTTGGAGGCCACACTATTGAACTAAAAAGAAGTTCAGGGAGTTATATGCAGATTTGGGTCTCTAATTGGCTTCTACTGCATTTATGTTATTTCTGGATCCTCCTTTTATGCTACGTAGGGAGTAAAAAAGAAATCTGTCGTAATTTGTAATGCAAGGAATTGACATCTTTATCCATAGGCACAGTACCAAGGCATGAAAGCAGAGAAGCTTGTACAATATACAATGTCTGGAATGTCTCAGGTTTCTTGTGCATTTAAACTTAACACAGTTGGGTTATGCAATCAAGAGCTGTGAAAGGTAAAAAAACAGGCAAGGAGAGAGGTCTGCTACTGGGATAAAAAGCAGAAGCATTGTTTAGCCAGGAACCGATTATCAAGAACATGAAATTGAAGCCGATTATGAAAGTCCCTGATGAGTGGGAAGGAACTGAGCCTCTTACCCTGTGCAGCCTTTGTTTTTTTTTTTTTTTTTTTTAAAGAAAAGGCTTTTAAATTTTAAATGATTCTACACTTCCCCCCCAAGACCCCTTTTATAATTTCTATTTTCAGAACTAATTATCCTCTTTAAAAGTTTGGAGAGAAACAGGGTCTTGAAGAAAGAGTTATGAAATGCTATCTATTATACTATAATTAGCAAACTTGCCAGAAAGTGGAGAGGCAGCATGAAATTGGAGACGCTGGAGTGACATTGAGACAAAGAGTGGTCAGGGATATAGATCCTGCTTTCCAAATTGTGGTCTTGATGTATTGAATTTCAATTTCCATAATCCTCAGCCTGCTGAATCCCAACTTAGGGGAGGCTGTTGAAGTGGGCTATCTCCTTACGTTTACATTTATTTAAGGTAATGTGACCTGGTCCAGTAACCAAGCACCTTTTTAGATCCCAATCTACAGAAACTGCTTTTCTCACTCCATGCCAAGCAGTCATCTAGAATAGTCTTTGACTTACGGCCACAATTGGGACAGGAATTTTAGTCTGTTAAGTGAATCATCACTTAAACTTAAAAAAAAAATCTGTTTTTAAGCAAACCATTAAGTGAATCATTAAGTGGTTAGGTGAATCTGGATCCCCCGTTCACTTGTTGCTTGTTGGAAACTGGGACGATTATGATCACCCCAACTTTCTGCAATTGTCTTAACTGTGGGTCAATTGACAAGCACCCAAGTTGCAATCACATGACCACAAGGGGGGTGCGACGGTTGTAACATTGAGGACAGGTCATAAATATCTTTTTCAGTGCCGTCCTAACACTGAACCGTTGTTAAAAGAATGGTCACCCATCAAGGGCTACCTGTATTTTTCAGTTGCTCGTTACTTTTTCTTTCCATCTTATTTTGTTTTTAAGCTCCTCTCTTTTGAGACTTTGCCAAAATCATGACAGCAGGATTGACATAGTTTTGTCCCACAGTTTCTTGACTGCATCTAGGAGAGAACTGTACATTTATTGTTGATAACTCAAATCTTATCTGCATCTTTTTTTATTCCTAATAAATTCTGTGGTTGGAAATAAAGACTGGGCTCATCTTATTGGTATAGACTGGGGGTGCCTAATACGTCGATCATGATCTACCAGTCGATCGCAAAGGCTGTGTGGGTAGATCGCATGAAGAAAGAAAGTCACCACCGCGGCTCATGTTCATTTTAAAAAGTTTTCCTGTCTTCTAGCTGCTCACCCAGGAGCAATCCCGCTTGCCAAAGCACAGCAGAAGGCAGGAAAACTTTTTAAAACGAACACGAGCCGTAGTGGTGGCTTCCTTTCTTCACATGATCTACCCCCACGCTTTGCTAGAGGGGCTTCCTTTCCTGTGCCGCAGATCCGAAGCAGCCCTGAAAGTCAAAGGGCCTTTCCTTCTCCTTTCAGGAGCAAAAGGGACAAAGCACGAGAGAAGAGTAGGGCTACCCGAGTCCTTAGGGAGAGTGGGGCGGTATATAAATCCAATTAATAAATAATAAAATAAATACCGCGGCACTTTCACTTTCATCAGGTTCACAGCTGGAAGAACGAAGGTGGCTGCTAAGAATTCTGGGGCTTGTGGTCCTCTCCGTGCAGACGCGACTAGTCCAGTCGTAGTAGTAACTCACAAGCCAAAAAAGTGTGGGCACCCCTGATATAGAACATATAAAATTCCTTTTTTTTTTAAACTGGACCATGTAGTCCTTTTATTTAGCATACTTCCTTATAAAAGCTGTTAAGGACCTTAGAACAGAAACAAGTAGAATTATCACCTTGGTATGCTGCAACGTTTGTCTGATTTAACATAAACTCTGAGCAAGATTTGGCAATAACTATAATAAACTGAAAAATGTACTTAAAACTTGTCAATAGTGGAAGTCAGTTGATAACATCTTTATAGGAAGACTGCTGAACTACATTTCACAACAGAAACCTGGGATAGTGTTTTGGGTCCTCTTTCTTATCTGCAAACTAAAATACTGAGCAATGTCTTGTCTGAGCATTTAAGGAAGCTTGAGCGGACATTAGTAGGAAAGTTGAGGGCTAAATGCTCATGCAATTTATAACTGACAATTTTGCATGAATAAGGAAGAGCAGGCTTCATTTTACTAAAGTTATCAGAATGGTATATGATTGGGGGGGTGTTTCCCAACCACCAGTTTGTGGATGGGTCTCTTGTCCGGGGCATACTAGCAACCGGGCCACGCAAGCAACCAAAGCCCCATCCGCAGGATGCAAAACCACGCCCCCTCCTCTGGTCTGTGGAAAAATAATTCGCCACAGAACCGGTTCTGGTGCCCAAGTGTTTGGAGCTACTGGTATATGATAACCATTTTCCTTTAAGAGAAGAAGAGATAATAGATGTTTCATTATGTGTTGCCTTACATGGAGTTTTGCATGACTTCCTGCCTATCTTGCTATTGGGTTCTTACGCACTTTATTTCTAAGGTACATTTAAGATGGCTCCTTAAGCATAGATGTCCATACATGTGTCCTCTACTCCATTCTTCTGTGAGTAGCAGCTAATGTAGGTAGAAGCTCAAAAGAAGAGCCATTGCTAAGATTGGAATGAATAGCAATAGCACTTAGGTTTATATACCGCTTTGTAGTGCTTTCTAGCCCTCTCTAAGCAGTTTACAAAATTAGCATATTGCTCCCAACAATCTGGGTCCTCATGTTACCCACCTCGGAAGGATGGAAGGCTAGTCAACCTTGAGCCTGATGGGATTTGAACCAACAATCGTTAGAAGTACTGCACTACTGCACTCTAACCACCGCGCCATCGAGGCTCCTCGGTGAAGGTACTTTCTGCCTCTTGATGGAGTCATCTAGAATCATCTAGGTGTCAAACTCGATTTCATACAGGGCCACATCAGGGCTGTGTTTGACCTCGGAGGGTTGGGGTGGGCTTGGCCAGCTTAACATTCCTTGTGTTGGGGTCACCTGTGTTGCACTCTGCCAGAGAAAATGGGATCTCGAGCTCTGTTTTCACCTGCGATGGCCTCCTGCAACCCGCTGCCAGTGAAAAGAGCTTGGGCGGGCCACCCATAGCCCCTGCAAGCTACGTTTTCACTGGCAGAGGCACCTCAGGCTGGTCCATTGCTGTTTCCAGGCTGGCCCCGCGGGCCAGTTCTAAGCATCCTGTGAGCCGAATTTGGACCTCAGGCCTTGAGTTTGACACCCCTGATCTAGAGCATAGAAAAGCAGGAGAGCTCTCATTTCTGAAATTAGAGCAACACTTTCATTTCTGGAATTAGAGCAAGAAGGGGCTATAAGCGCCTCGCTGGCTAAGTGGTTAGAGTGCAGTACTGCAGGCTACTTCTTCTGGCTGTTGGCTGCCTGCAGTTTGGCAGTTCAAATCCCACCAGGCTCAAGGTTTGACTCAGCCTCCCATCCTTCCGAGGTGGTTAAAATGAGGACCCAGATTGTCGGGGGCAATATGCTACTCTGTAAACCGCTTAGGGCTGTAAAGCACTATAAAGTGATGTATAAGTCTTAAGTGTTATCGCTATTGCTGACTTTTAAGAGTGGACTCATACAGTTCTTTAGGACCTGCTTCTGAGATAACCTAGTTCAGTGTTGGCGAACCTTTTACTTACTGAGTGCCAAAAAGTACATGCTTTGCGTGTGCCATCCGCACTTGCGTGCAACTCCTCCACATGCGCTGCATGTTCAACTGCAGCGTCTGTACATGCATGCACGCTGTGCACAGGCACTCAGGCACACATGAGCAATTGCATGTGCATGCGCAGGAGAGCTCCAAAGACCAGCTGAATTTCCTGCTGCAATCGCGCGCATGCACAGCAGAGGCCCGAAGACCAGCTGGGTCTCTGCAGTCGCGCATGCGTGCATGCGCAATCGCATATGCATGCTCAGCTGGAGGTAAGTTGGTTGACAGCTTGTGTGCCCAGCAGGATGGCTCTGCGTGCCACCTCCGGCACCCGTGCCATAGGTTCGCCATCATGGGCCTAAGGTGGAAACCAGAGGTTGGGAAGCTCCCTTATCTTAGAGGGACATCAGTATATTCTTCCAATAGCACGTACAAATCAGTACATAAAACAACACAATGTAAAAGCTATAATTAAAAATGTCTGAGTAGCCCCATGAACCAAGCCAACAAAACTCCACTAACATCTTTGACCTAGCATTGAGGAAAAAGATAGATTTTTCAAGTTCCTGAGAAGTTTAGTAGGATAAAGTCCATACAGACCTCCAGGGAGGCTGTTCTAAAAGGCAGGTGCCGTGATAGAGAAATCATGTCTCCCAGGTCCCCACTGTTTAATTATTTCACTGAAGGGACCAACTTGCTAGATGTAATGGGATGGGCAGACACCCATTGGAGACAGGAGTTCCGCAATAACTTGATCCTGTTACGCAAGGCTTTAAAGGTGACATCCAGCACTTTGAATTGCATCCAGAAGCCTAGAGGGACCCACTGCAGCTCACATAACGGCAGTGTTACATGAGTATGGTACACTGTGCCCAAAACTGCACCCGCTGTTGCATCCTGGACCATCCGTGCTTTTCAAGGACAGTGCATTAAAAGAATCCTGAGTTACAATATCATGAATGACTGTGAGAAGAACTTTCCAGTTTAGGAATGGATGCAACTGGCATACAAGATGGAGTTTTGCAAAGCAGGGTGAACCATGAGTCCTGAACCAAAGGTGTTTTTTTCAAGAGGCAAATGGACTTTCTTGGGATTTGTTTTACTGAAAACTTTTCACTTCACATCCAAGAAGCTTCTTCAGCCCTGACTGGATGGTGGGGAATAGAAATGTTTATATTGCTTACAAGACAGCTGGTCATTTGCATTCTTGGTTCCATTTAAATATTGCTTTAAAAAGTAGGTGTGGTGTCCGCAGTGCTAAATAAGATGGGTGTTAGATTCATGGTAAATTGAGGCCGAAACCCCTGGTTAGCTAAAGGAAGGCTATCCATAAACTAAACGTTCACTAACATAGCAAGTTTTTTTTAAATAAAGTCTTCCTAATGTATAAGCTTACAGAGTAAAGCACTGTAAGCCTTACCTTTCTTTGAGAAAATGAGAGCTCATAAAAGTAGTTTGATTTGTATAGCAGCTTCTTCAAAACCAATTTGGTGAATGAGATTGGTGCAAACTTCAGTTAAATGGTTGTATTAGGTCTATAATTGTGAAGGTTTTTTTAAAAAAAGATGTTATTCTCTGTATTTATTAAACATTTGTAACTATCCTGAGGAAATGTAAACTTGCCCTACCCTGTAGTTTCTTCAATAAGTTAGAAAATGGAACTCACATGAAATTAGCATCAACTAATTTAATTGCTTACAGTGGTATTTTCTGCAGTAGGCCAGGCCCATAATTCACTGGGATATTTTCAAGTGTAAATATTATTGAAAGAACTTGGACTTTGTACAGGAAAATATTCAGGTCAGAGGTATTTTAAAAACCAGTCTGGTTCTTATGAGCCATTTCAAAATTCATAGTTTAAATAAAAGTCAAGATTACATTCAGAGTATTCCTTTCCTTTTGGTAGATAGTTTTGTGAAGTAGTGCACAACAATGCAACCTGAGAAAGGAATATTAAAAATAAAACATTTGTTGAACAATTTATAACCATTTCTCCTCAAAAAAAATTTGTAACATCTCTGAGTTAATTTAAACTGAGAAAGAAAAAGACAAGAGTGACTGGTTGAAACCAACTGAGTGAACTCTTCAAGCTGTCTATGGATTTTAACCCGGGTTTCTTGCATCCTAGTCCAATATTATAGTCAGTTTATCACAATGCTTAAGTGAGGATTGTCACACATCTCCTGGAAAGTGAATTTGGCTTTAGTATCACTACTCAAAATACTGTTGTTGTGTGAGAAAGTGGATTGAATGGCAATTCCATAATATAATTTTAATTTATGAAAAAGTTCCTACTGAAGAGATGGCATTAATCCAGATTTGTAGAAAATTGGAACAGCAGTTAACGTACGGTAGTTGTGGATATTGAAACACATGATCAATTTTTTTTTTTTTTTTGAGAAAAGGTACATGCTGGATGTAAAATAGCTGGCGATTTCAGGATGTTAGTTAGATTAATCATTTGATGTAGGGAAAATTTTTCTCAAAACTGTAGGAGGACAATATTCCCTGGGCAGTACATATTATAAAAGATTTTTTTTTTTTGCATTGATGTATGTTAGCTGCATGAATTCATTATTTCCATGACTATGGCTAATAATGCCTGAGTCCATAACTCTAATTATGGTGAAGTTTGACAGATGAATAGCTGCATACCAACAGACGCAATAAATTGGACAGGTGAAAAGCAAGCTTGTTTTCCCAAAATGAATTAAAGTGAAATTTTGCAATATTTGGTATATACTATAGTCTGAGTCGCACCTACCTTCTAGAAGGCCCTTGAGAACATATTGTTCCCTTGTCTGCTTCTGGGAATCTCTTCCCCAAATCTTAGTCCTGTTTCCTAAACCTGCTAGACTGCAGCAAAATGATTTAATCTGGTGCTGACTTTTCTCCATCTAATGTACGAATGTTGGGTTGTGACATTCAGAAATCTGATTCCCATGTCTGCCTTGTCCTTTAATCTCACTTGCTCTCCAAATACTGGTTTGGCAGGACTTGGTGTTCTTGGAGAGAAAGAAAAATAATATTGTTGTGAATTCATGGTTTCAAAACTTTATGGTTACCACACGTTTTTAACAGGTGTGAAAACAATATGTGTATGTAATTATCTAATTGACCAGATTATGCCCAGTTTTATTTAACTGGAACATCACTTACATAAAATTTTGTGGTGGTGGGGGGAGGGCGAGCGGGAGAACGCTGAAAGTGTAATTGTTAAAATTGCATCGACGGAGTATTTCTTAAGATGTTATATGAGAACACTTTTCTTGCATACATGGATACAAAAGGAAATTGGAAGTGATTTAATCAGGGTAAAATCTACCTGGAGTTGAGAGTTCCAATAAGACACATAGACATTTCCATTTAGTTGGTTTGGCAACAGCGTGGAATTTTTTTTTTTTCCAACTTACCAGCCCAGTCTGTGGTGTGATATTTCTTGCTACTTTCTCATCCATCTTTCTGGTTCCGAGTAGTCTTTAAAAAAAAATCACTTAAGTATGACCACCCGTTATGAAAAATGATTAAATGACCCATGCTATTTAATTTTGTCCCTATCAAAGCTTTGCTGGCTGAGGAATTCTGGGAGTTGAAGTCTGCAAGTCTTAAAGTTGCCAATGTTGGAGACCCCTGTTCTAAGCTATGGATTCTCCAATGGCTGTAACAAATTTCCTGAAGGCTAAGTAATTAGTACTAGAAAGTCATTACAGGTAAATGAACTCAGCCACAGGTAACTGAATTCAGGCATTTCTTTTAAAACTCTACTCCTTGCTGTAAAGGGCTACATATTTGGCGACTCCCAATGGGGAAGAACAAGTTAGAAGATTGAAATCAAATTGAAGTACCCAAGGGGAATATTTATCTACCCGCCAACTTGCCTCTTCTTATTTTAGCCATAATTTGTAACTCATCCAATTAGAAATTTGTTATAATTGAAAGATCATAACCCCTTTGCTCAAAACATCTTAAACAATACGTTTATAAAAGCATCAGAAGTGTTTGTAATTTGTGATCTACAAAGTCAAGATGGCTGCCATGGTATGATTGACATTCCACCCAATTTCTATAGGTGTAAAGATATAGCCAGGGCTTTGCTCAAATGATTGTAGCCACCATCTTAGCCATTTTGTAAACCAATGCCCTGTGAACACACCTGCAAAATGCTACATTGCTTTCACTTGAATGGGTTATTTTTTTCTTTATATCTCATATTTAAAAAGAATATCTCTTCATTCTCAAAGGATCAAAATTTATTTTATCATGAAATGCTTAGCTTTTATGAAGACAATTCTAAGAAGATTTCTCCTTTGTATATGAGTTGTTTTTTAGAAAGCAAATTAAAAAAGAGGCAAGTTTTTTTTTTAAAAAACACAATTGAAAGTAAAGTTCTCCAAAGTGTGTGCATGTGCATAAATTATTTCAGAACTAAGGAGTTCTCAACACAAAACTGTCTTCTTGGCAAAACAACAAGGTTTCATGGCAAAATTGCAATGCTTCCAGGCAGATGAATCTATGTGGAAATTATTTATTGTAGACAAAAAGTCTTTTTCACAAAAGATTCCTGTGATTATCATTAGAATACTTGGAGCATTATAGTACATACAGTTGTGTTCAAAAAAATGCAACCCCCACTGAAATTGAGTGTTTTGGCCAGTTTGACATTGATTTTGATCATTCAGTCATCTTGCTTACAATT
>JAEANM010021133.1:0-11933 GCA_017656035.1 Myanophis thanlyinensis
TGTGTGTGTATAGACAGACAGACAGATAATTATTAATACCAAAATGTATTCATATTATAGCAATCTGACAATTGACAGCTTGTTCATGTAATTATGGTCTGTAACATAAACTTCCCAGAAGCTCTAACATATTTGTAGAAATTTGCAAATGTGGTTTTAATTGTGTTTAACTTTTAAATATCTCAGAATAACTATCCTAAAAATGTCTTTGTAGATGTACATATATCAAATTGATTATTGCAAATGAAGACTGATATACAGGTAGTCCTAGACTTGTGACCACAATTAAGCCCAAAGGTTATGTTGCTAAGCAAGACAGTTGTTAAATGAGTTCTGGCCCATTTTACAACCTTTCTTGCCACCATTGTTAAGTGAATCACTGCAGCTGTTAACTTAGTATCACAGTTGTTAAGCGAATCTGCATTACCCATGGACTTTGCTTGTCAGAAAGTTGTAAAAGATGATCACACTGCAGCTGTTGTAAATACATGCCAGTTCTAAGTCTCCAAATTTTGATCACATGATCATAGGTTGCTGCAACGGTTGTAAGTGTAAAAAATGGTCATATCACTTTTTTCAGTGCTCTTGTAACTTTGAAGGATCACTAGATCAATGGTTGTAAGTTGAAGACTACATGTAAATAGTAAAAATTAGCAATGAACTTTGAAAGATGTTTTTGTTGCAGGAATCAGTATTACCTCAAAATTCATGTGTGTTTGCAAAGGGCTCTTTGTGTTAATTCCATTCAAGTAATTCAAGCAGGATTGGTGAATTAAGGAAATGGTTATGGGAAGAACTTGAATTTTTTTATTATTCCAAATATGGCTCTCATATGATGACATAATTTTTATGATTTTCAGCTTTGTCACTGGACATAGATATTGATTTTTATTCTTCATAGAAACAGTTGGAAGGATCTTAAAAGGTCATTTATTCTGAGCTTCTGCTTAGCATAAGACATACTAGAGTATTTTGGCCTGATGACGATCCAGGCTGGTCAAAAATCACCAGTGAAGAGGAATATAATGTTTTAATAAAATAACCCATATCACCAGCTGACTGGTCTTACTTCCAATCCAAATCAAACAAAAATGAATATTGAGACAGTTGCTTTGCTTTACAGTATAGATAGTCCTCAACAATAGTCAATTTATTGATCATAAAGTTACAACTTTGAAAAAAGTGGCCTCATTTTTCACACTATTGTAGTATCCCCATGATCACATGATCAAAATTCAGATGCTTAGCAATTGGTTCATATTTATGACAGTTGCAATGTTGTAGGGTCACCTTTTGTGACTTTCTGACAAGCAAAGTCAACGGGGAAGCCAGATTCATTTAACAACTGTGTTACTAACTTAACAACTGCAATGATTCACTTAACAACTGCAAGAAAGGTTGTAAAGTGGAGCAAAACTCACTTAACAAATGTTTCACTTAGCAATGTAATTGTTGGGCTCAACTGTGGTCATAATTTGAAGAGTATCTGTATATAGTTTTCTGTTGGTTTATCAATTCAGGTATAAAGGAATGCTATATCTACTGCATCACACAGAGAACCTGGATTTTATATTTGCTGTCGCTTATTTGCTGTATGTACCAAAACTACATGGTTGTAAAACCACATTAGATTTTGGGGGATGAGTTTGTCTATTTTTTACAAGATCACACTCCTATTCAGCAGATACAATTGAAAGTATAAATGTAATTATGCATAGTTGAATTCTTAATATGGGAGAAGGATAACATTTCTCAGGGTGAAGCTTTCTTGACTTAACATAAATCCTTGTTCTGTACTATAAATAACTAGAATTAGTGATACTAAATACCACGGTGTATATATTATGCAACTAGAGAAATTATAAAATGTACTAATCATTTAATCTAATTTTCACAATTTGGATAAATTGCAGAATTCAAATTTTATAGCTAAATTATTTGGGAAAAGAATGTTAGTTTTACTACAGCTGATCTATGCTGTGTATTCTACTCATCTACTTAATCCAAGTGCAACCAAATGGCTACAAAAAATCAACTGGTATTCTGTTTTATAGGTGGGAAAAAAATTATCTAGCTGGCTATGATGAGCAGATGGTTTTATTGTTATCTCCACCTGTTCAAATGAATTAATAACATTTAGGGTTCTAAACTAGAAAGAACAAAAAATAAGAATTAAAATAAAGAAATATATCTATGCAAAGGTAAAATTAAGATTCCTCCTGAGTGCAGTTAAAATGTGGATAGTCTACAAATAATACTTACAGATGCATGCTGTACAGGTAGTCCTCGATTTACAATTCATTTAGTGACCACTCAAGGTCACAGCACTAAAAAAAATGACTTATGACCGTTTTTCACAATTGTTGCATCCCCATGGTCACTTGATCAAAATTCAGATACTTGGCAACTGTCTCTATTTGTAACAGTTGCAGTGACTTAGAATCATGTGATCACCTTGTGACCTTCTGACAAGCAGTCAATGGGGAAGCCAGATTCACTTAACATGTTACTAACTTAATAACCATGTTACTAACCTAATAACTCCAGTGATTCACTCAACAACTGTGGCAAGAAAAGTTGTAAAATGGGGCAAAATTCACTTAATAACTATCTTGCTTAGCATAAGAAATTTTGGGCTCAATTGTGATAGTTTAAGTCAAGAACTACCTGTATTAATAATAGATGTAGAATACTGCTATGCATTCTAATCAATAAAAATATTATTGTATCGGAAAAGATGAAGTCATCACAACTGTTAAAAAATAAAAATGTGTGACTGTAATTCTGATCAACTTGCATTTAAAAAAAAATTGAATAAAATCTGTAACCAAATTCCAGAAGAAAATTGTCAGAGCCAGGACCACAGTGACCCATCTTCTCTTTTGATATCCGCTTTTCTGGAAAGGATCTCTTGAGATTACGATAGCTTGATCCCAGTTCCACAGGTTTTTTGGAATGCTATTAAGGTCTAGCTATAGCAGAAGGAATGATTTGTCTCTGATCTCTGCCATGAGAGGGATTGTGATTAATGTTCTGTGCTTTGATGCTGTCAGAGATTATGTCCTTGCCTTGTTTTGTTTTTGTTTTAATCTTGTTATTGGGTATGGAAGGTAAGCTGCTCAGGGTTGAATGCAATTGGAACATCCTATATGTCTTAGAAAATGACATTCAAATTGGTAGAATAATTCAGAAAGAGAGTGTATCTAGTGATCAGCCAAACAGATGCTAATGCTTTGTACCAGAAGACCCAACCTCCCATATATTGCCTCATCAGAAATATTTTTTAAAAATCCACATTCTTCAATTGGAATCCCAAGCAGCTGATATGGGTTCCCCTTCCATGTGTTCGAAGTCTTGAGCTGTTCTCTCTTAGCACTGGCTGCCTTTTAGCGGCTCCGCTAAATCCAACAGATTGCCTTTGACATGGACATTAGAACCGAGATTAGGACTGAACTAAAACTTTGAGAGAGCAGGATAAAATAACACAACAGTTGTAAACAAAACTCAAGAAATAATATACTCCATAATGAAAGCATAATTTATTGTTTTATCAATATATAATATGCTGGCATAAATGGGTTATACCCTTCAACATTACTACTGAATTTCATCCCTGAGTGAATACAGTGGTACATTTCAAGCACATTTGTAATTTAGTTTGCAATAATTAAATTGCAAATTCATGTACCTGTTTATTGGATTAGATTGATTTGGAGGAAGAGGACTTTATGATTTTATATATAAGTATGTTATATTGGCTCTGAAGAAAATACGTCTTTTATGTCACAGCTGATCCAAAAACCATTTTGCTACTGGCATCTAAAATCTCATCTACCAATTACAAAATAATCCCGGTTTCAAAATTTTATCCATCTCCTTATAGCATGCCCTTAAAAATTAATATATGTTGTTTGCTTGTTATAGGAGTCGTAGTTTTAGCTGGCACAGAATTGACAAAGGAGTGCAAGCAGGCACTTTGTGATAGCCTTGCATACATGGAACAAGCAAGTATTAACTATGACTGTAATCCTGTCAGGAAATAATCCCCTCTGAACCCAGTGGATTTTATTTCTGAGCTGGGATGGTTTGGATTGCACTATAAAGTATTTTCAGTTCAATGCACAGTGAAAACTCCCTTCTGACAGATATTGCCCTTAACTTTTTTGTTGTTAACCCTAAGGGGTATTTACCTGAAAAGTGATCTTTTAACTGGGAAAAGGTACAGGTTGTGCAGTTTGAGGAATGAGGTATTTATCATTCTAGTTCTTAAAGCTGATTCCTTACTTTTGAGCAATAACATGCTAGGAAATGTAAGTGCAGTGCAACTACCGTTATAGCTTCCATGACTATTTCACCTAGCTAGGTGACAGCACCTGGCTGTGTGATTTAAAAGGGCTAAGATGGGAAACTACCAAGAAATCCTTGGAAAGTGAAATCCTGCAGGCAAGAACAAAGTACTCCTATCAGTTTGCCAGAAAAGCACATGAAGTAACCCATAGTCAATTTAAAGAATAATCTGAGATTTTAAATGCTTAGCAATGTAACCAGAAGAGGTGGTTATGAATTAAATATATGTGTTTAAAAAGCCTGAAGAAAATATATATTTTTATTCCATCCCTTTAGCAATAAATGCAATTGTCACAATTATTTTTGGGCTCAGTTTTATAACAGAAGTTGATCAAATTTTAAACTGAGTATCATACTGAAAAGTATTTGAGGTTTTTGTAGAAATGGAGCAAGTTACTGTAAAATAAATTTTATTAACTTTAAAAAAGATTTGTTTTTCAGATTAGCAACAAAGCAATAAAACACCTTTCACCAAGAGGCAACACATCAGGTGTAATTTGCTTAGCTTATTTCTAGTTCTCAAAATTAAAACATACATTCTATATAGGGGTTTTGTTTTGCCAAATTTCCCTGAGATTTTATATACTTTAAAAATATTTTGGACTGGCTTATTTTCTATAGGCAAGCAACAAGCTGAATCTCTGTATGTAGGAGGGGGGGAACCTTAAAGCATATTTAAATCTCTCACCTATCCCAAATAAAAAAATTGTCTCATCTATTCCTTCTTTTGTAATTATCTAGATACACCCTTGAAAGTCTACTCTTTTTCTTAATTATTGCTTTGTAGTTATTTATCAAGGATATTTCTTAAACTCTGTGCCTTTCCCTACCATTTAATTAACCATCCTTCTAGGCATAAAACATGATGGTTGTATTACCAATCTTTCTACTGAATCTCCCACTACTACTACCAAATAGTACTACTGAAGGGGGAGCAAAGGATCATATCCACCAATCAGAGCACAGCAGCATGGATCCATTTGAGCAATTCTGCTTGAGGTCTAGAGACTGATATATCTGCTCTTCTTCTCACTTCCCATTTGGCTATGTTCCAGAGTAAAACAGTGAAATAAAGAAAGACACCAGGACAGAAATAGCCCAAGAGGAAGGAGGTAGATAAAACTTACCATGAGTATACAACCAACCAGGTTGCATGGAAGAGAATGGAATATGAACAGCTGCTGGGCAATCACTGTTCTTATTTGTGGCGTGAAAGTGGAGAGGGGACATCAATATGATATCCATGGCAAATAGGACAAAAGCTAATTTAGCATCTCTCATTTTTGTAAATTTTGCAGAGCTCCTACATCTAAAAATCAAATTCCCTATGATGCTACTTCAGAATACAATAATATGAAGTTGTGCAAAGCCTCTTACTTTCCCCAGATAAGATAGTAGAGATTTGTTCTCCCTACTTTGTTGGAAGCTTGGGAAGAAGTTGATTTCAAAACACAAGGAGGGAAAAGCAAGATTATGAAAAGAATTCTGCTAAGACTTGCTAATAGGGAGTGCAAATCCTCAGAGCAATTGCTGCATCAGAGGCTGGCAAGTGACCAGAGGAGAAAGGCCCTGCTCAATGCTCTGAAATAGCCTCCTGATCATCCCCACAACAGATTATTTGACTTCATCTCTCAAAGCATGAATAAGAAAAGTAGCACACATTGTATATACCTTGAAACAAGAGAAGATAGCATTGGCTTAAACTTAAAGGGAAAAAGACTAGTTTTATATTAATACACTTTGTGACAACTTAAGACTGCTTCTTCACCCATGGGCTGGGCAGGATGAGGATTCTGTCCTGCAACCCACGGAGAAGATATTTAGGATATGGTACTTCAGTGCTGCTGTAAACTGTAAATTTGAGGACACGGCCTCTCTATTTGGAGTTTAATCCTATTACCCTTTACTATTAGGAGGATAATTGTTAAAATTGTAAAAAAATAATCTTTTCCATTTGTTAATCTTGTTCATACAGTTGCCTTGCATTTCTTAAGAAATCCCTTAAAACAAATGTGATCTTCAATTTGATCTTCCTTTTCTTCAATTTAATATAGTGTTTCAATCCATTTACTGGTATCAACAGCAATTTGGCTTAAGTTCTTTTTTTCTGAAGAGATGATGATGTGGGTTTCTGTAAAGCTTCGGCTTTTTTCTTTTCTTCTTCAGCCTTCTTCCTTTGTTCCTTCAACTCCTTATATCTCCATTTGGGAATCTCCAAGTAGGTCCCATCACTGGCATTACTTTTCCGATGCACTTTCTCTGGCTGGAAAGTAGACCGAGGTGCCTTACTTATACGGACTCTGGGGATGACAGGTCCAGGGCGAACACTGCTTCTTCTTAACAAATGCAGTGGTAACAGGCTGGCTTTCCTTCGAACCGTAACATTGACTTGGGGCACATTTAAATGGGAAGGCTGCAGGCTGGCCCTCCGTTCCTTCTTTTTCGATACTACTGTAATTCTCGAATTCTGAAACAACTTCTTATAGTTGTTAAAATGTTCCATGCTCTCCAAAGTTTGAAGTTCTTTAGCTCTTTGTTTCCTAAGAATTTCTTGCACAGCTGGCCTACGTTTTCCTACAGCAGGAGGACTTTCAGGGCACACAGTCCTGCAAGCTAGGGCAACAAAGGAGCTTCTTAAACTTGTTGTTGTTCTAACCATGTGATCAAGGACCCCATCTTCTTCAGGACCATGGAAAGTTCTGAAATCTACAATGGATCTCAAAGTTGCTGAGATCTTCTGCAAGCAAGTTTTTGAACCTGTAGCATTAGCAACAAGTTCCTTCAACTTTGGCCATTCAAGCAAATATTGATCACAAAATTGCTCAGCACATGGCTTATCCATAAGTCTCTGTATAAGATATGCAGATTCTATTCTTCCTGTGAAACATGCCCATTCTAGAGGAGTGAATCCACGACCTGGATCTGTTGCATTAATATTTGCTCCTTCAAAGAAATAAGAGAGAGAGAAATTAAGGTCATGCTGTATGCATTTTGAACTGAGAGGTTGTAAAAATTGTAGTTTTTGATTGCTATTCTTAGCTATCATGGTCTGATATCAAGGTTTTGAGCTATGCTAAATAGTTTAGAGGTTTAGGGGTACAGTACTGACATAATGCTCCACATAACACTGCATTAATACTGTAGTCTTCCAAAAATCAGCATAATCAAAGTAGAATGAAATAATCACTGATTAAAATTAATTTCCTTAAAATAAGGAATTCAAATTACAACATTGATTACCTCATCCACACATACCAACCATTCTCTTACACATAAAAACATAGACGTAAACACATGCACTCATACAGAAATAGAAATTCTGTGCATTTAAACAAATTATTTACCAAAAAATCAACCTCACCTAATCAACGAGTAATGTCCAGGCTGACATGAAAAGGGATTCATACTTTCTACTAGCTACAATTTCTACAGTCATTGCTCATTCTTTTCACCAGCTTGTTCCAGTCCTCTCAGTGAATGTAAAAAAAAATCACCCTCTCTCAATATAAGGTTGAGAGAGAAAGGAAGATTTACTGCCATGCCTTTCTCATGGTTGTTACTCCAATATAAAATATAGTGATGTGCAAAATGTTTTGAGTATTCCAAGCATGAAAGAAAATGTGTTTTTCAGAAGGTTGATTCCAGATTGGAACAGAACTCTAGGAATTGGTAAAATATTCCATATACAGAATGTCCTGTACAGATTAGATAATATTGAAGAGTTCATGGTTGGACCAAAACACATATGTCTTTTCTATTAATCAACTTGGAGCTTGCAGAGATGTTTCAGGTACCTCTCCTTCAATTCCTTTTACATATTTTTTCTTGACAGCACTTTAGATGGCACTGCATGACATCATGCTAATGTCCTTAGATGTCTCCCATTTTTCTTTCTTGAAGGAATTGTTTATAGTCTAGACTCCAGTATCACTTTTCATACAGTAGGATTTTTCATCCTCCTTGTATACTTTTCTCCTTCAGTGACTTAATCAGAATTTGCTCTTCTGAAGTCTAATATAGGTAGTCCTAAATTAATCACAGCAATTGAGATAGGTAATTCTGTCACAATGCAACTTAGTCATAAAATGACTCAGTAATTATCAAACATTCATGTGATCATCACATGATCACAACTTAACATTACTTCTGGCTTCTCTAATGACTTTGCTTGTTGGAAGCTAGCTATGAAGATCACAAATGGCAACCACATGACCATGGGATGCTACTGTTGTCATAAACACATATCAGTTATGAATTTCCCAAATCATGATTATGTGACCATAAGATGTTACGATCACCATAAGTTTGAAAACTATTTGAAAAATTACTTTTTCAGTACCATCATATGTTTGAATAGTTGCTCAACAGGACAATCATTGACTGATTGTCAATTGACTGCCTGTACATAGATCAGATTCTTTTCAGTTTATTCACCCCTGGCCTTCATGAACTTAAGGTTAACAATCAAGGTACCAATACATTTCTTCTCTTTGTTTAGGATGTGCTGTTGGCTTTTTGATATCAGAGTCTAACCTAAGCAGATTTTCCAGTGGCTGACAATAAAACTGAGTTTCATTTTAAAGGGATTTATTTTAACATTTTTAAAATCCCTCACCAAAATCTATTTTATTTGTTAAAATTGCTGCCATGTAACTAACAATTTATTTACAGTGTGACACACTACTTTTGAATTCATTGTAAAGTAAAATAATAGATTTGGTAAAAAATTGTCAGGAGTAAACACATTTTGCAGTGAAGAGACAGGATTTAAAAAACAATATAGTATTTACATCAATACCAACTGGGAGACCTGCTTGCACATACTTTGCTGCAATATAAACTCTGCATTGTTGTTAGGGACCAAAATAGAGAGTGATCAAGAGATTGAAAATGTTAAAGCTATAATGAATCTTATTAAAAAGAAAAAAGAATTTGTGATCTTTCTTCATTCAAAGCACAATGCAGTGGGATAGAAAACAAACCTAACAACCTCCAAAATTCATTTTAAAAAAACCAGACACACAATCTAAGATAAAGAGAAGAGATGTTTGCTATAACAGATGGTAAGTCTATGAATTTAGGTTAATCTCATGAATGGTTAAGAGATTCATTTAAGACTTTATCAGACTATAAGAACAAGTAAAAGATACACCAAAGCAGAGAAGTAACTGGCTTATGTAATGATTTTCCCATCACTGTTTCTTGCCTTTGTGAATGTCAGCAAATAACTATATAAAAATATAATATCAAATATTGTGGCACTTCCAAATATGATGAAAACATTTCCTAGTTTTTGTTTATTTTGTATTTTTTTTAAAGTCAACTTAGTAACAAAGTTGATTTCCTACAAATTGCTTCAAGTTCTACAAGAGCAGCAGGGTATTTACCTATAAGTGAAATGCTCTAGTCATTATATTAGATTCTGCAAATGCATTTTAGAAAGTGTGAAACAAGTTGGCATTTCTGCCTGCTCCCTTTACCCACATAATTATTACTTTCCTATACTGTTTTTTTCAACATTGCTATGAATATTATAATTACAGGTAGCCCTTGACTTACTTACAAGTACAGTTGGGACTGGAAATTCAGTCCTAAGCAATGCAGTTGATAAGCTAGTCATCATGTAACTGGATTTTATGACCATTTTTACCGTGATTGTGTTAAGCAGATTACCATGGTTGTTAAGAGAATAATGTGATCATTAAATGAATCACGCAGTCATTAAATAAATCCAGTTTCCCCAACTGATTTTGCTTATTGTAAACTGGTGGAAAACGTCACAAATCATGATCACGTGAGTGCAAAATGCAAGCTGATTACAAAGCATTTGAATTGGAATCAAGTGACCACAAAGGTGTTGCAAGAGTCAAAAAGTTGAGGAGAGGTTGTAGGTCACTTTTTTATGAGGCTGTCATAATTTTCAACTGTTGTTAAATGAATGGTTGTACTGGGGTACCTTAATGATGTTAAAAGAAGATAGTTTGCATGATAGCACAGATGACCAAAGGCATACAGTTATATGCAGGCAACTGGCCCATGATCTTCCATGTCTATGAATTTAACAATAGAGTGAGTGGCAGAAAAACAGGAGACATGTTCCATAAAAAGAAAAAGAAAAAGAAAGAAAACCTAAGAAGTAACAAATAATACTAAATACTATTAAAAAGCCATGTAGTAGAGAACAGAACAATAGCAGAAAAAACACTCCGAGAAATTTGTGTTTCTGATGCTAAGACAGGATGACTAGAAGATTAAGTTCTATCCTGCTTCTATATGTTTGCTAAGCGTTTCAATTTTAACAGCTTCCATTTTTCAGGAGGTTAAATTTTCTTGTTGACAAGATTAATATGTCATTTTTAACAGAAATTTAGTGCAGTGATTTTCAAGCTATTCTTGGTTAGAAATATATGCTTTTATTTTGCACAAATCTCTCCAAATTTGGCATAGGGATTTTTTTCACAGAAGCTACTCTCACTGCAATTTTTTAAAATTTATGATATACAGCAAATATGTTACATAATTCAGCCTACCAATTTGAGATTTATCCTAAGAAATATAGTGGTAGAAAACAGTAATATGAAAAAAATGGATTGATTTAATAGTAAAACCACTGAAATCATCAGGAAACTGTCATGATTAACTTAAATTCTATTGACTTCAATTTAAGTAAATGCGAATACTATATTCTATATGCTGATCTATGACTGAATAAAGAATTGTTGATGATGAATGGTTTCAAAAATATGACTGGAACAAAATCCTACATTTGCTGAATGTGTATACATCTGCTAAATGTGTATACATTTAATAATTGCCAACCAAACCTATTCTAAATGTAAATGAAGTTTTTCATTAATGTACAACAATTCAATGGGAAAGAAAACAATGAAAGAAAGAATTCTGTATACCTGCTAATATTAAGGCTCTGGCACATTCACTTCGGCCTTGTATTGCAGATTTCATGAGTGCAGTAAATCCAAATGCATTCCTTTTCTCAATATCAAGACCAGAATAATAGTTGAGTAAATATTGTGTAATGTTAATATGTCCTATAAAAAGAACAAAAATTATCTATATAAAGAATATTGGTTTAAAAGATATAGAGTGGAAAAAATGCCAATCAAGCAGATTTCAGAAACAACAAAGGTCAGATAACATAAGATGGAAAATAGATAGTTAAGACTATACAAAAAGAACATATTGAAAAGCCAATCCAGCTTCACAATGCTACATATCATACTGACCATGGCCTTTCCAATAATCAACCTTCTTGTCTCAAGCAGGATACTTCTTAGGAAAGGTGACTACCTTAACATGTAGCAAAAAAGATCCCTCCAGATCCTTCCCATCTAGAAAAGGTTTTATCTTTTAAAAATCCAAGAGAGAAGAAATGGGCAAGGATTAGGAAAGGAATTCAGCGTGAGTTTCTAATTAGATGGAATTTATTAAAATGCCAGTTAGAGTAGCCCCCAAATAAATTTAACAAACCAAATAATTTAGTTTATTTACAACTGAATTGTCTTACATTTTTAAATTTTTAACTTTTTATAATCTGGTTTATTTAAATTCCTACTTTGGCCACTGAT
>JAEANM010021134.1:0-11933 GCA_017656035.1 Myanophis thanlyinensis
GTCTGAATTCTTCACAACATTCTTCCTTTTGCAACTTCCACCACTTGGTCTTCTTCTCTATCTTTCCTCTCCTCTTCTTCCTGACTGTCAGAGTCATCACCATCCCATGCTGTCTGGCTACACTTTCTCCTACAATCACTTTGCCATCACTAATCTTTCTTAGATTGCCTCATCTATATAGAATGTAGTCTATCTGTGTACTCCAACCTCCACTCTTATATGTAACTCTATGTTCCTCCCACTTCTGGCAATAGGTGTTAACTACAGCCATTTCCATCCTCTTAGCAAAGTCCCCCACCATCTGTCCTTCTAGGTTCCCTTCTTTAACACCAAACCTGCCCATCACCTCCTCATCACATTTGTTCCCCTCACCCTGTTGAAATCTGCCCCAACCACCACTCTCTCCCCTCTGATAATACTCTCAATCACCTCATCTAATTTAATCCAGAATCTATCTTTCTCCTTCTCTTCTAACTCACACCCTACTTGTGGAGCATAACCACTGACTACATTCAATATGACCCCTTCAATTTCCAGCTTCAAATTGATCACCCTGTCTGACACTCTTTTCATCTCTAAAACATTCCCCACAAACTCCTCCTTCAGGATAATTCCTATCCCATTTCTCTTCCTATCCACACCATAATAAAACAGTTGGCATCCCCCTCCAATACTACATGCTTTGCTACTCTTCCACCTGGTCTACACACACAGTATATCTACCTTCCTTCTCTCCACCACGTCTGCCAGCTCTCTACCTTTCCCTGTCATTGTGCCAACGTTAACCATCCCTATTCTCAGACCTATACTCCTGCCTTTCCTCTTCTCTCTCTGTCTATTAATCCTTCTGCCTCCTCTCCTTCAATTGGGATAGTAATAGTATTCTACATAATAGTATTATATTATGTATCAATATATATAATACTATTATCCCAATTTCTACTTTCTATCTCTGTTTTCTAACCCCTAATGATGTAATTGCCATGTTGAGAGATATTCTATATCTATCCATTAGCTCTTGCCCTTTTTAGTATTTCATCTCTTATTGACTATTTGACAGCTGTCCCATGCTCCTCCGTTGGGATCTTGTGTCTTTTTACATCACACAAAAGGAATATAATTGACTATCCAACAAAACATAAACAATATATTTGATGATTGGGGCACAATATATACATGTCCTCATATATTATGGCAGATATTGAAATGCCCATATTTGGCCAAGATTGGAAAACAGTACTGTAGCTTTCATGATCTATTTGCAAATTTCCTAAAAGCATTTGCCCAATTTTGTTTGGTGTTGACTGGTTATTATTTATTTGATACAAAATCATCATTTTAAAAATAGGAAGTATTTATCAATCATATATATTTGGCTACCTATCTCACTCTGGATGATGTACAACAATCAATAAAAAATAACAAATATATTAAAAATCACTACTATAAGTCCTTATGCTTCAAAGAAAGAGGAGTTAAATTATCTTGTAGTGGAAAAACCAACTAGCTCTAAGAAGAGGTGCCCCATCCATCTCAATATTTAATTTTCCTGGTCACTGAATCAATAAAAGAATATGTGTGTTGTCAAAAGTTTTGCTGGATCCATTTCGATCCTACTAAACTGTTATCCCAGAATGAGCAATTTGATTGGCTGCTTAGTTCCTCTTATAATTGCAGTCTCAAACAATTCAAAGGAGAACAATTTGGTTCTTTGGGGAAAAAAAATGTTTTCTTAATTGATATTCAATACTCCATATTTACTGAGCAGGTTCAATGTGTTTTTTCCCGTCTCCTTAACAAAGTGCCTTGTGTCAGGGTTATTTTTTTTTTAAAAATATATCATTGTGGATTTCTTGGCTGTCCTGAAGTTTCTGACTCCATTTTGTTAAATATTTATTAATAAAAAGCATAAAATGATTAAATATCTTAAAGAACTTAAAAAAAACACCTAGAGGAGATAGATTTTCCCTATCAGATTATGGAATCTCAAAAAGTTCCCAAGACTGACTCAAATACAGGCATTTCTCAACTTACAATACCTTGCTTAGTGATTATTCAAAGTTACAGTGGCACTGAAAAAAGTAGTGTAAGAATATTTTTCCAGATTAAAATCATTAAGTATCCATCCCCATGGTCATGTGATGAAAATTCAGCCACCTGGCAACTGACTCATATTTATGATGGTTGCAGAGTCCCAAGGTAGGTCATGTGATCACCTTTTGTGACCTTCTGACAAGCAAAGTCTATAAGGAAGCCAGATTCACTTAACAACCGTGTAACTAACTTAAGAACTGCAGTGATTCACTTAACAATTGTGGCAAAGAAAGGTTGTAAAATGGGGCAAACCTATATTTAATAGCTGTCTCGCTTAGCAACAGAAATGTTGGTCTCAACTGCATTCATAAGTCAAGGACTAACTGTAAATACTAACCAAGATTTCTCACTGAAATCTGAGTTCAGGAGATTGAAGGAGGAAACATAGAGTATGACACATTCAACCAACCCTCTTTTTAAATCTTCAGTATATTGTGCATTGTATGGTGTCAGGAGTTGAAAGGCTGAGAGCAGGAAAGTTGTACAGTATGGTTCTGGGAGTTCATATGGTTGAACCAAGCCTATTGTGTGTAGTGTCTGTATAATTGATTGTAGCATTCAAAATAGCATTGAATGCACAGAATACAAACCTCCCAAGAAAGAATAACACATTAATTTTAATGCTATTGGAAGAAATATAATTATGTTACAATAAAGATATACTGTAAATTTCCTAGTCTAGAGTAACTTGGCTAGCCTTTCTGCTAACTCTGCATGAATATAATTGAGATGTTATGTGCCAAATGATTGAGCTGAATTGAATACTTTATTTAGCTAAGTGTGATTAGACAGACAAGGAATTTGCCTCTGATGTCACAAAGTCATATATATTCCACTTTCATCATACCAACACAGTTCTGATCTAGGAACTAGAATCTTTTGAAAAGCTCTCCACTTAGAATCACATGGCAGAGTGATGTAGGAGTACTGACTTAGGTTTAAAAATCAGTACTGACTTAGGTTTAAAAATATGGGTAGAATATTGTTTCCTTAATATGGTCTGTAGGTGAAAAGCAAAGTTTGTGCTTTACAAACAGAAAGTCCTAAGTTGAATCCAGTGAGAGCATAGAAAATATTTATTCTGGAAATCCTATACATTAGCCTTTTCCCATCCTAAATCCCTCCAGATGCATAGACCTCAATTCCCAAAATTTTCCTATCAGCACGACCGTTGTTGAGAACTGTGGGAATTTAAAGATATCTTCTGCCCAGATTTGGGATACATTAACTCAGGTTGATCAACAAATCAGACATAATGACAAGGCAACGTAGTACATTAAAACGGAAGCCATGTAATGGCTTAAAAGAAAAGCAGGTTACAACGCACCATGATGCCATTACTTCTGTGCCGCAGAAATATTGCAAGTTCCTGCAAGGTGCATGTCAACCAGAGCTCTGCAAAGACTGATTATGTGACTTACATCAGATATGGAGAAAATATAGGAAGGTACCAAATTGTGACGAGGCAATTACAAGGTATAAAATTGCTTCTCGATCTCTGGTGTAGGAATTTTTAATGGGCACTGACGTTGGGTCTCCAGCGTGAGTGTCTATTTCTGGATAAGAGTCTGATGGGAGACTCTTAACATGCAATGAAGTTATTGCCCTCCAGGATAACCACTCCAGTTGGATAATGGATGACCTTATTACATTGTCATAAGCTCAGTGGCTGCAGTATAGAGGGAAGGAAGATCAAAATAATCGGACTTCCTGGGTGTTTTTTCTTTCCTATAAAAGGTATCCAAATGAAAAGCCCGAAACATTCATTTCCCTCTGTGCAAGGGGAAACGTAGTACGCCCAGAACAGCCCGAAACTATCCATTTATCTTTGTGAACAATGATATGGTTATTTATCTTTTTTAATTATACCTCAAAAGGAACATGCTGCAGCAATAAATAAAGCTGGGAGAGCAACATAAGAATGGGGAGGAATTGGGCTCTGCATAGCATCGCTGCTAGTGGAACCTCATTTTCAAAAGCTTCAATAAGGGAGGTTTAAAGGAATGGAGCTAGAGATCTGTGGCATAACTGGGCGTTTTTCATGTCCTCTTTTCTGTTTGAACAGCTGTATTTCTGGAGTCAAGCAAAACACAACGGATGGCTCATACACAAAAGATGGCAGGATCGCATTACACATAGTCCTTGACATATGACTGTAATGGAACTTCCAGTCGTATGTTGTAATGGTCATAACTTGGATCCATCACATGACCAAGCCCAACATTATGATTTTTTTTTTTGAATGGGCATTAAACAAATGTGGTGATCATTAAATGAATGTTATGGTTATTAAGTGAACCATACAGTACACCCACTACAGAGGGTGGTACGCTCAGCTGAGCAGATCATCCACACCAAACTCCCCGAGCTGACTCCATCTACAACAAATGCTGCTGAACCAAAGCTAAGAAGATAACGAAGGGCCCCCAGCCACCCCAACAATAGACTGTTTACCACGATGCGGTCAGGAAAGCATCTTCGCTCTCTGCAAACACAGAAAGAATGAGAAAAAGCTTCTTTCCACAGGCAATACGGACACTAAACCAGGAACCACAAGCACACTCAGGACTACAACAGGAACCATGACTGTATTTAACTCCCACCTTCCTAACCATCTCTAACTTATTTCCTACCCCACCCTCCCATTTTGCCTTAACTTACTCACGGTTGCAGGCGGTCGCGTAAGCATTTCATTGCATATCATACCATGTATGACTGTGTATGTGACCAATAAATTTGAATTTGAATTTGAAATTTGAACCCAACATTCACTATGATGGACTTTTGATGAAAACCAGAAGTACCTTCATGCTTTTGGCATGAATGCCATAAAGTGTGGTCCTGGGATCATGGGATTATGGCAAATGGCCATAAACCTGGCTGTGTGGCTGAGAGCCCAAAGTGCAATTGTGTGGTTTTTACCCACACACCCACCCCTTGTAGAGGCAACTATCAGAATTTCAGAACCAATTCAAGATTCCTTTTTTACAGGAACGTCACAGCTTGAAAGAGTCACTAAACAATTGTTGTCTACCTTGAAAGCATTGCAAAGGATATGGGCTGTAACTGATAGTGTTCACTTCCTCCAGAACCAGGTAGTTTAATGAGATCAACACAAGCAGGAACACATATACGGTACATGTTTAAAATTCCACTGTGCCAGTTCCAAGCTGGTTTTTTTAGATGTGAATAAAATGCTCCGATGATGTTAAAAAGTTTTGAAAAATACATTCTGAGTTGAAGTCCGCCTTCTTTGTAATACTTTCAAGGAATATAACAATGATTGCTTGTTTTTATCATTCCATTTTATTTCATAAGTAAACTGATAGATGGCAATAGTTACATGCATCTATACACAATACAGTTATATACAGCTATATTTTAAATACAAAGTGCAGTGATTTAAACTGGATTTGAATAGGCCATAGGATATGAATCTCACATTCTTTTCTTGGATTTAGAAAACCTAGATGGTTTGGGATATAGTACAGATGAAGGAATTGCAGTCTTTCAGTTCCTATCAGGCTACAATTTACAACAATGCTTGCCATTGGCCATACTTGCTATGTCATTTTTCCACAACATCTGGAAACCTATTCGATTTTAGTTAGTCATCTGTGCAATCATTAGATTGAGAACAGTTCAGCGTGATTCTCTCATAGGCAGTTTTTCAGGATTCCTGAAATATTGTTCTCATATTCAAATCAATCTGTTCAGAGTCCCCACCCAGTATTGGTAGAATGCATACTGTAAGTGTGGGTGCAGTGAGTGTGGCCCCATCTATTTTTTATATGCTTTTGAATTCGGTGCAGACATCGTGCATGAATAAGTCATAGGTAGTCTACATTTACATGATTTTCTCACTCCCAGAATCAGTATGATAGTATGCTTCAGGTTGACAGTTTCTGACAATTCTTAGACTTTCAGTAAAGGAAAATGAGAGTTGTGATCTGGAGAGATTAATTTTCTAATTATCCATTTCTTAATGGATATTCTATTCCTCCTCAAGACTCCTCGAGGCTAAAAGCAACCCCTCCCAGCAAGATATCAAAATAAAGTATTCAATTAAGTCCAAATAACACCCCCCAAAAAAGAAGCATCAGTAATAAAATGTGAAAAATGCATACTACCCCAGTCAAACAGAAGAAAGCAGAAGGATACAAATGGTAAAAAATAAAAGTCTGGAATGGGAATAAATGTTTCTACTATTTTTTGTTTGTTTCTCATCCTGACTTGAAATAGGGCCACTTAGTCTGTCCCCCATTTATATGACCGACCTTGTCTGGACTGAGAAGTTAAGCAAGGTCAAATCTAATCAGTATTAGAATAGGAGATTTTCAGTGAGTACTCAGGAGAAAGCATTGACAAATCACTTTTCTACTGTTGGCAAGAAAATTTTGTGTGTGTCAAGTTTCTACTCAAAGAAAACTTTACTAGTCTATTAATATGTATACATAGGCAGAAATAGATCTAGCTGATACCAAATCATGCTTATTTACCACAAAATGTGGTGCTGGCTACCAGGTTAGCTGGTTTCAGAAAAGGGGTTGGACCAATGGAAGTTATGGGCATCAACTGTAATTGCTTCTGAAGCAGTGGTGGAATTCAATTTTTTTTATTACCAGTTCTGTGGGCATGGCTTGGTGGGCGTGGCTGGGGGAATCATGTGACTGGGTGGGCAGTTTCTGTAAGCAGGGCAATAAACATTAGGCTAGAAGCAACACCAGAATGTTTTTTCCTGCCTTCCTTACAGGATTAACCCTGGAAAAAAACAAAAGGAGATTTCTTCTAACAACCGGTTCTCCAAATTGCTTAGAAAATGTACTACTGATTCTAGCAAACCTACTAGAACCTGCTGAATTTCACCCCTGTTCTGAAGGCCATCTTCTAGGTGATCTTAAGTGCTCTTTTTATATAGTATAATTGGTTGGCAATTAGGTGAACAGTCAGCTAAATAGATGGTCAATGGTCTGCTCCAGCATAGCATTGTTTGTTTTTATAGTGGAGCTTTTCAAGTTGAATTTTTGGCAGGATTAAGAGTGCCAGATGCATTAGAATCAGGTAGAAAAATTGGCTTACATAGAAATGCAAACTGGCTTACTGCAATAGTAAGTTCAAATGAAATGCAGTTGTACTTATGTATTATGTTTGATTGAAACAATGCTGCATTTTTGTGTATCACTCAGTATTGTTTAGACATCTCAGGATTATGTGATGGACTTCTCCATTTTTTTAAGGGGCAAAATGTAATATAGTACAGAATATAATGCCAACCAATACATTCTACTGTACAAACTTACTTGCTGAAACTTGTTTGTTAAACAGCACAGCAACACGTGCATGCATAAAATGTATTTGAATTTGTGCCTAATCCAAAGATTTGGGCTGAAGTATTCTACAGCTTTATGATTCTATGGATATGAACAGGCAACCATGAGGACTGAAATTATTTGTGCTACCAATGAAGGAGAAGCTCATAAGTCCAAAAACCAAAATCCACATTTCATTGTTAGGGGAAATGAGAATTAGAAAGAGAATAAGAAATGCAAATTAAAATTCCATAGATTGTGTATCTGTGACTCTTAGAAGTCCCAATTTTAACTACCTGTTTGGGATGGCTTAAGGAGCCTGCAGAGTTGGAGAAGAAGGTTGGATTTGCAATTGGCTGATGAACTACACTCAGTGTGTGATTCTCAGTGGAACTTACATCTAGAGTTGGAGTACATCTACACCAGAGTACGTGGAGTAGAGTACCTAAGGTTCTGTTTGGATATAGTGCTCCTCAACATCTTCATAAATAACCTAAGTGAGAGGAAGAGGAGCTCATCAAATTTGTAGATGACACCAACCTATGGAGAATTGCTAACATTTCAGAAGGTAGACTCAAAGTTAAGAAGGATCTTGGAAGATTTGAGCACTGGGCCCTATCCAACAAAATGTTCAGCAATGAGAAAAGTAAGGACCTGTACTTAGGCATGGAAAACCAAATGTACAGATACAGAATAGGGAGCACTTGGCTCAGTAGTAGTAACTATGAAATCTAAGTGTCCTGGTGACCCATCAATTAAATATGAGCTAGCAGTGCTGCAGCTGCCAAAAATGAAGTCCTATGTTGCATCAACAGAGAAACAGCATCAAGATCACAAGAAGTGATATATCATTTTATACTGCACTGTGAGGCCACACTTGGAATACTATGTCGAGAAGGCTTACAGGTGACATATCTGTCTTCCAATACTTGAAGGATTGTCACAGGGAAGAGGGGGTCGATCAAAAGTACATGAGGGCAGGACAAGTTGCCACCATCAGCCTCCAACCGACCGGTGCGTTCCCACAGAGCAGGCCTCCTTGGGGTTCCATTGTCAGGACGGTGTCATCTGACAGCTCCGAGGGTACGAGCCTTCTCTGTGGCTGCGCCCTCTTTGTGGAACAAATTGCTCCTGGAGATTTGGACCATTGTGGACCTGCGGACCTTCCGGCAAGCACTAAAAACCCACTTATTCCAGCAAGCCTGTCTGGCCTAATACCTAAGGGGTTTTTAAATTGTTTGAATTCTTCAAATTTTAAATTTTTTAATTTTTTGGTTTTTAATTTTTATTTCAGCCAATCTATTTAATCTGTTTTAATTGTATTTTAACTTTTGTCGATTTTTAGAAAGCTGTACACCACCCCGAGTCCTTCAGGAGAGGGGCGGTATAGAAATTCTGTTATTATTATTTAAAAAAAAAAAAGAAGCAATGAGTGGAACCAGCCAGAGAGAGATCCACTCTGGACTAAAAAGAAACTTCTCAGTGAGAAAAAAAAATACTCAGTGAAATAGCTTGGCTCCCAGAATTGTGGATGTTCCATTGCTGGAGTTTTTAAGAATAGATTATACAACCATTTGTCCACGATGGAATGAGGCCACTTGCCTTGGGTAGAAGGCTGAACTTCGAGACCTACAAGGTCCCTTCTAATTGTATGATTCTATGATTCTAGAAAAATCTCTTCCATTCATACATCTTGTAATTCCTAAAGTATGCCTTTGTTTGTATGTTATGTTTGCATTTGTAGCAGCATCTATCAGTCTTGACCTAATTCAGATTTCTTTAATACAGCAATGGGAAACATCTGGGAATTCCAGATGTGTAGGCTAGAGTAAAAAGATAATAATGGAAGAAGGCATGATTATTCAGTTCTGTAACATGGCTGAAAAATCAGAATGGGTACATTATCTGGGGATATTCAGGTATAGTCCACCCTCAGACAAAGATACTTGGTTATTTTGGGCTGTACACAACCCATCTTATTTCATACAGTTATTGATACGAAGCTAAAATGAGGATGGATTCCATATAAGAATCCCTTAGTCCTGAAAGGAAGATGGAATATAAATCACATCCATCAATAATACATGTATATCTAATAAATGTGTAGCCTGGAAGCACAGAAACCTTTCACAGCCACTAGATGCCCATGGAGCTTATTTCACGCTGTAATTTGAATGGGTTGGGAAGCTGACTTTTTCTGAACAGCAGCATGCTACTTTCTGTGTGAGTCTGAATATCAAAACCACCCATTGGGTGACAGCTTTCAGACAACCTTGACCATATCCATGCTCATTTTTGATCTGACTTGCTTTGCCATAGAAATGCATGTATCTACTCTTTGAAGAAAGACCAATCTATATTTCTTCACTCACTCTTGGTCCTGAAATCTGGATAGGGAATTTTGCATGATAGATGCAGGAAGCTAAAAATAGTATGTTGAGTGTAACATATCAGCAATTGATTTTTAATGTTTTATTTTGGCTAAAAGAATGTAGTTATAGGTGTGCAGAAATTCTGACCAAAACAGCAATCTTAATTGCAAAAATAGAACCTTGCTTGCACCACAATATACATTGTAGTAAATTGTAAAGATTGAGAAATACCCTAGATAAATTATTTCTGCACCTACAAGTTCAGATATCTGTCCATCTGCCTGTCCATCTATCAAATTCAGATATCTGTCCATCTGTCTGTCCATCTATCAAATCTATCAATTTATGCTTCTCTGTTTGTATCTCTATTTATCTGCATACATCTATCCATCTATGTCTGTCTATCCATCCATCCATCTGTTTATCTATCTACCTAACTACCTAACCTATCTAATATCCATCATTCATTTAGATGAATTCTGAAAACTCTCTTTTGATTCCATGCCAGCTGTAAAGCAATAGTTAATCAAATTTGAAAGCCACCCAAACTACTACCATTTAAAGGCTTCAGTGTCATACAGTGTTCTTTTAAAAGGGTTAAGGATGTCTCCTTGATTTAGTTGGTGTTTTCCATTTAATATTGACATTTTGCATAGGCACTTCTGTAAAGAGCTTTGTGATATATCCTGATTTTCTTTGTTATGAAATAAATGTAGAATCTGCCTCTTCAGAACTAGCTTTATAGATGTAGGCACTTCTGAACACTGAAGTAGGCAGGCATTTAGTGCCTTCAGTGAAGTTGGCTTCTGATTGTATATCAAATGCTACTCTGCTGCTACTTAATCATCTTGGGCTTGAGAAAGCTGACTTTTTCTACAAAACATCTACCAGAATAAAATTGTAACTTTTGTTGCTATAAACCTGGGGGAAGAAGCTATTAATGCTTCCATTAAGGTGAAGCATAGTCTGGAAATAGCAGAAAAACAAATCCTGGTGCCTTCTATAATTCACATTTTTGCAATTGTGGTAAAGTTGCTTCTGAATTTTTGAGTGGGAGTTGAATCATGGCCAACTAGATGTCCAGTTCCCATGACTCAGTTTCCAACAACTCTACCTGGATGATTGAGAATCTTCACCAACATGTTCTTGGTTCATTTCAAATTGTGGTTGGAGGGTTTATGGACAAGTCTGGGGTTGAAGTGTTCTTTGAAGTTTTGATTTCATGAGAATAGAGGGGGAGTTTTAGACACTAGAATTCAGTTAAATGAGCCAGTTTGAATGGATCATTCAATGGATGTTTTACATTTAAAAAATTCAAGTTTTGATATTTGTAGTTAAAAGCAGCCATCGATGGAAAAAAAAATAAGTCAGTCATTGAATCATTGCTTTTGGAGTGGCTGATAATGAACTAGATCAGTGGTGGCTAACCTATGGCATACGTGCCAGAGATGGCACTCAGAGCCCTCTCTGTGAGCATGCATACTCTTGCCCCAGCTCAGCTCCACCACGTTTCTCTGTGGTGTTTGTCGCCATTGAAACAAAAAGAAAAAGATCTCACTTCTTGCAGAGCTGCCAATGTTATGATGCCCTGCCTCCCACCATCCAGCTGGTATTTGAGTCTCCTGCGCATGTGTGTGAGATTTGCCGTTTGGGCACTCAGTCTCTAAAAGGTTCGACATTGCTGAACTAGATAGACAATCAGACTAACTAGATATAATACATGTTTTTCATATTCCTTTTCTGGTCATCTAGCAGTAATTGGTACCAATATTTATAATTAGCTGTATGCTATTTATTGCTTATTTGAACTAGGCCTTGAAGTTGTCCCCAGTGTTTTCTACAGAATATAGTTTCCTTGAAGTACGGGGTTTTCATGAGAACAATTCCAGCTATTTTTTTCTAGCAGAGACCCAATTTTTAAGAGATAGGTCTCTTCTTCCATATGGAGGAATCTGGAATCTCATTAGGATGTGAAAATAATTTTCTGGGCTAAGGCAATGAATGCAAGGACTGCCATTACTGATAAATAAAAAAAAGTGTTGTCCTATAAAATTATTTGAGGAGCTTTCACATAGTAAAATTATGTGATCACACCTGTTTTCTATTAAGGTACAACCACACATTTGTTTTCCTGATTCAAGAAAGGATAGGTGTGTGT
>JAEANM010021136.1:0-10715 GCA_017656035.1 Myanophis thanlyinensis
CACACACACACACACACACACACTTTGCTTTTTCTTGAGAAAAACTAATTTTTCCTTCCAAACAGCTGAAACGACCAAAGATATTTAATATAAAAGTATTAGGTGCTTTTCCTGATAACAACAGAGAGTGAGCAACTCAAGTAAATTTTTTAAAAATTTCAAACTTTTCTAGAATAGATTGTATTATTCTGTGCTTAATGAACTCATTTTACATATGAAAAACAAAGAAGAATTAATGGTTGTTAGTCAATTAAATTTCTCTTAATACAGAGAATTATTAATTTCAGTAGCTCATCTTGGACATTTATAAGTAATTATATTGTTTTTTTAAAGTACTTGAGTAGCTTCCTCTAATTTGTTGCCTCCCTAGTAAGTCTCACTGTGAGTTATGGATTATTCAGAAGATCATGTAACCTCACTGTGGGATGCACTGCAATTATTAGAAAATTAACTTTTAGATCCATCATATTTTCTATTAAGTTGTCAATGGCTAGTATTACAAATATAGAATCAGTTATTTTGCAAATGAAACTTTCTTACATAAACATAACTATAATGGCTGGAATCTTGACTCTACATCAGTAGATGCATTGATCATGATTAGCAATATTAACTGGGTTACATTTGCCCTGTAAACTGCAAGGATATAAACAAAGTGCTGACTAGGTTGTCCTTGCTACCTAATGTTTGGATCTCTGCCTGCTCTGGTTACTTTTGGGAACAGGTGAGGAGGTAGCTACTTGATTCTAAGATATTGCCAATGTCTCTTTGTGGGAGAGGAAATTATGAACAGTTGTGCCCTCTTCTAAAGAGGCTGGTCCTGTCAGAAGACAACCTAGTCAACATCATATCTAGATTATCTACTTCTTTGCAGTTCTTTCCCTTTTGGGGGAAGGTAGTTGAGACAATGGGGGTGGAGGTAAATTGTAGCACTGTAGAAGAAATGTGGTATTTTGACCGTTTCCAATCAAGGTTCTGTATGGGGAGACAGCATTGGTTGCTTTCTTAGTTGGCACCTAATGAACTGTGTTGGCATCTAAGGAAGCAAAGTTCCACTTCATGTGTTTTGGACTTCTTGCAAGTTTTGATACCATGCATTGTTCTGCAGTAGTTCTGTTTCATTCTCAGTGCGCGAGTGGGAAGTCATTCTTGTGCTTCCTGATATATTCTCTTTCGCTTGCTTTTTAACATGTGTATGAGACACTGCTAGGAAAAGGTTATCTGATGGTTCCATCCCCACAAGCTGCAGTGGAAATGCCAATGATGCCTGTGCTGGTGTCCTGGAGGCTGTAGGGATCTGAATAGGAGAGAACAAGCTGAAGAAATAAATAACCAGCCTTATAATAAAGGCTTGATTTTAGGGATATCTATTCAGATGTATTGGACAAAGTTTTAATTTGGACTTGACTTCCAAATTTTGGACAAACTCCATTCATTCTAACACATTACAAATAGATGATATAATCTTCATCATTTAAACTTTTTTACATAATTTGCATAGTTACATAATCAGTATAAGTTTCTGTGAAATAGTTACATATTTTCTGTAATTAAATGAATTGTTTGATGTTAATGACTTAATTATATATCAGTACTGTAAATACATCAGTTATATACATGTGGATTTATTGGACATGTTGATTTAAGATATATTTGTCTTCCCTAATTGTTCTGCAAAATCGAGATTTTATTATATTTTAATAACTGACTTCAATTAGATGATCATTTGAAATCAAAGAATATCATCAGTTAAAACATGCTGTATAAAATAAATGTAAAATATAGTTCTAAAACTGAAATATACATATCTATACAAATTGATATGGCTGTGATTCAGCTTGGAATAATCTCCAAGTATGTTTCTGATGAGGTGACTCATTAAAGTGGTATGATTAAAATAATTGATTTAAACCAAATTCAGTGGTGGGGAAGAGATTAGGAGTATAGTAAATAGGATTAACAGTAGCAATGTTCACAACATCCATAAAAGTCTTGTGACCTTTTATTTTGCCACTGATTCTTTAAAAAGCACATTAAGCATACCTAGAAACTCAATTGCTTTTGGGCTGAAAATTTTAGGGAAATATAATCTTAAATAGTGGCTCAACATTCTTCATGAGAAACATACATACAAACACACTTTAAAGCAATTGTTGTGGAAGATGTATTTTTATTTTTTATTTTTAAAAAAATACAATTCTACACTAGTTGTTAGTTATGTCAGAATAGGTATATTATTTAAAGAAATGTAATAAACTGTATTGTATTATTTATTCAATCATGATAACACTCCAAGGTCAAAATAGACACACTGGTAAAGTTCAAAATGCATCTCTTGTACAGTCTCTTGACTACACAGGTAAGTTCTTGACTTACAACCACAATTGAGCTCAAAATTTATGTTGCTAAATGAAAATTTTGTTAAGTGAGCTTTGCCCCAGTTTATGACTTTTCTTCCCACTGCTGTTAAGAAATCATTGCAATCATTAAATTAATAACATGGATGTTAAGTGAATATGGCTTCCCCATTGACTTTGCTTGTCAAAAGTTTGCAAGGGATCACATGACCCCAGGACACTGCAACCATCATAAATATGAATCAGTTAGCGAGCACCTGAATTTTGATCATATGACTACGGGGATGCTGCAGCGGTCATAAGTGTGAAAAATGGCCATAAGTCACTTTTTTTCAGCATCGTTGTAGGTTTGAATGGTCACTAAATGAACTGTTGTAAGTCGAGGACTACCTGGATAATTAAAATATTAATATATAAGAATGAAGTTTTGGTGGAGTTAACTATTCCTGAATTCAAGCTTTAAATTTCTGTTGATATTTTTTAAAATAAATCTTAAATAATGTCTTGTTATCAAACTTCATCCAGATACTTAAGATAGAAAACATGTAGGTGGAAATTCAAGCTCTTGATAAGCCAGTTTTATTGCAGATGTTAAAAAAGCATAATTAGAGCAAAAAATGAGCAAGTGCAAACTATAAGCTATTTGCATTCCAGTCTCAAGGATCAGATCTTATGTGTCTCTTTTTCTTATCTATGTCTCCAAACAGAGCAGAATTAGTTGCAACTTTGGGGGAGAAGCTGTTTAAATTGTTAGTGGTGTTGTTATGGAACTGTCTAGTCTTAGATAATCTCTGCTTTTGAGTTCACCTGTTCTTACCCTCAGATATGCATCATTATAATCAAAACCTCACAACTTATTTGAAGTTTAAATTTTAAAATACTTTAATATATTATGAAAGTTGGAAGAAGCATCATGTTCAATTCCCTACTCACTGTGGTGGGTATTAACAAAGCATTAACAACAGCTGTTTTGTTTTTTTTAATTGAACACATTAAGTGAAAGTTTATCACCAACAATATATTATTTGTTTTAAGACAGTCAGTTGAAAATTCAGTAGAAGTACGTCTTCTGTAATTTAACTTCATGATTTTGTGTCTAGTCCTCTAATTGACAGAACCAATTCTATACCCTGCTCATTGATTTTTTTTAAACAGAGAAATTTGAATTTCTGGTCCCAAATTATCCTCATTGGTCTTCTCTGCATCTGTTCTAGCTTGTCCTTAATGGAGTGCTCAGAACTTGGCACAATACTAGCTTTGAATAAAATAAAGTGGAACTATTATTCCTTGCGATTTAGAAACATACTTGTATTAATGCAACTAAAATGTCATTTTAGTAACATATATTTAATATAAATCAAATATTATTTCATTATTTTTCCAGAAAAAACAATTGCCATGCTGGGAATTCCTGTATATTTTGTGTCCAAACTTTACATTTATTTCTATTAAAGTTCATTTGGTTGTTTTTAACCCATTTCTTTTTCTAACTATACTGAATTTAAATTACATTGTAGATTATCAGCTATCCCACTTAGGATAGTTGTAGTTGTTCTATCTACAGATCTGTATATTTTGTATATTTTATAAGGATTTCCTCCACATCCTCACCCAATTTGTGAATAAAAATAATAAAGAATAAGGACCAATCATGTAAAACCCTACTTGATATCTCTCTTCAGTTGAATCATTTATGAGCACTCTTTGAACATGATTTTCAAGCCAGCTGTGTCCTCTTATGCATCCATACTTATCTAAATTGATAATTAGAATATTATGAAAATAATTTGCTGAAATCAAAATATGATGCATCTATAGCATCTCTACAATTTGCTAAAGAAATAACATAGTTTAAAAAATGAGATGACTTATTCTTGTTGAATTACCGAACTGTTTTCAAGGTGCTTCTACATCATTGGTTTTATCTGTTTAAAATTTTCCCAGAAAATCAACAGTTCTTGGAATTCTTTTTCCTATCCTCTTTTGAGGACAGAGATCATTTTTGCTCTCTTCAGTCATCTGGCAACTAGCCAGGAAAAACAGCATTTCACAAAAATAATATATAAAGGTTCGGTCAGACTATAATATGTCCCTTTTGTGCTATAGGAGGCTGAGGTGAAATTCAGCAGGTTCTAGCAGGTTTGGAAGAACCGGTAGTAAATTTTCTAAGTAGTTCGAAGAACCAGTTGTTTAGAAGAAATCTTTTTTCCCCCACTTTATAGGGTTAATCCTGTCAGGAAGGCAGGAAAAAAAATTCTGGTGTTGTTTCTAGACTAATCTTTATTGCCCTGCTTACAGAGTCTGCCTACCCAGTCACATGATCGCCCCAGCCACGCCCACCAAGTCATGCCCACAGAACCGGTAGTAAAAAAATTTGAATTTCACCACTGATAGGAGGGATATATCTTGCCTTAGGTATATAAGCACAGCCAAGACAAAAGGAATCTCTCAGTAAATTTTTATTGGCATCAAGTTTTGATTTTACCCTTTCTGAAAACTGGTGATTACTTGCAGTTTGTCAAATGGATTCAGAATTTGTCTGGGATAATATGATTTTAGGAATTATAAGCTTAGAAATGCTGTTTGGCAATAATGTTATAGTACTTAACACTATATAGACAACTGACATTGAAGTGGATTTGGTGTGCAACATAGTGTGTGTGAATGGATAAAGAGTAATTAATTTGAAAAGGGTTTTAATAGAGACAAAATGTTTTCTTTCTTCAATCTTAGAATAACTCAGTTGTTGATCCTTGAATAAGAAAAGATTATCTTCAAATTCTGAAGAGCCTTTGATGGATTAAACTCAGACACAAGCTAAGAAGAGATTTTGCTCAGAGTTACTTTAGTCAATATGCAATTAAAATATTTTGTGTAAATTCCTTCATGTTACCTAAATGATTATTTTTTCTGTGTTCAATGCACTATAAGAAGTCTGAGAGATGAAAAAGACAAAGAAAGGAATAGTAAATATTTTGAAAATTTGAACCAACTTTTCTATATAAATAGTCTACAAGGCTGTAATTGTAATTAAAACAATGCTTAGAATGGAGTAAAATATTATTAGATAATTAATACAACCATTAGATTATTAGTTTTCACTACAGTTTGGAAAAGTATATATATTTCTTTTTACAGGGCTCAAATTGTGGCATTAAATGAGAGATAGATATAATATTATAGATGCACTAATAAATGCACTAATATAGATAGTGCATGATGTAATGTTTTCATGATACTGGACATTCCACTCCATTTCACTTCTTTACTATGATAAATGTTACTTCAATTAAATGATAGAAATTAGTGGTGAAAAAGAAACATGGATTAATATCAGTGTTCTGTCATTCAGAGGAGATAAACTGGCTTAAGTAGAATAATTCAATGAAGTTGTATGAAGGGTGTAACTATTTTAAGCCAAACAGCATTTTAGCTATACACAGTAAGGATGTTTGTCTAAGAATGATTCTGTTCTCTAACTGTTAAAGTATTGTTTCAGTAGCTTCATTTACTTCACACAATGCTGATACTTACAGTCCCCAACAGTAACAGTATAACAGAGTTGGAAATGACCTTGGAGGTCTTCTAGTCCAACCTTCTGCTTGAACTGTCTCAAGCTTCATATTTGTTTTTTTATTTATTTATGAATGAGTGGATCACCGAAAAGATGATATTGTGCCTCAAAAGCATATGATAAGGGGCTGGGCACCATCACCATAAGTGCACCCTTTAAAATGTGTCATTTTTCTGCTGTATTTAAGATAAGCCAGTTTGTTCCTTTGTGTCATAGATGGATATTCAACACTTTAGGCAGCAGCAAATGTATTACTCTTTAAGGTGTCAAAGAAAAATTATTTTGTCCCTTGCAGCAGATTAAAACAAAAGTGATCTTCTTTTGTTGCTATTGTTTCTTTCCTTCTTTTTGTTAATCAGTACTTCATTAATGGAAGAAGGCCTGTTTCGTTGATTATCCACTTCATTTGAATAGTAAATGAAAGCAATGTTCTTCCAAGTCACATTTGCTTAAACAAAACCATCTTTTTTAATAATTTGCAGTAAACATAGATAGCCAGAAGAACATAACTGTTGGTAATCTACTATGTATGTTTGCAAAAAGAAAAAAATCTATGTGGGCTATCTAATACAGGTAATCCTCATTTAGTGATTATTTTATTCATAAACAGAATTGCAGTTTCTCTTAGCAATCATTCCACTTAACCAAAAACTTGCTAATCCTCATTGTAGTTACTAAATGAGAATCATCTGTAAGCAACTTGTCATGCACATAATGTTCATTGCTATTTTGAAGATATACTTTCCATTAACCTGTTTGGTCACATGTATATGAGTGGGGATGTGACCAGTCAGGATAATGGAAAGCAGTTTTGTAAAATAGCAATAAACTTATTGTATTGTATGAATAGGAATGAGATCAGTTTGATGCAGCAGTAACTTAAGGCACCATGCTAGAACCTGGGGCACCATATTTTTAAATTCTGTTTTAGACATAAAACCAGCTAGTAGTCTTTGGGCCAGTTCACCCATCCTTAGGAAGGAAGGAGATAGTGTCAAACTACTTCTGAAATCTTGCTAAGAAAACTGCAGAGACTTGGAGACTTCTGGCTATCTAAACAGCAAGATCAGACTCGAGGAACAAGTTTCCATGTTCCCGTGCTGAGTTCTCCCCATTGGTGGGCTATGAAATGAGCCAAAGCTGCCCTGTAGGGGCTGCAAAGCAAAGAGGGGTGCACTGTGAGGCCACGGAGAGTCACAACTCTTCTGCTGGAAATAGGGGTTTTTCCCCCCTCTCAGCCATGAGGAAAAGAGGCAGCCTAAAGATGGCTGCCACAAAGCTGGGACAGCCGAGGAACATCTAAGACTAGTGCTGGAGCGGAGTTAGTGAATAGTGTCTGAAACTGGGTGAGAAGATTTCTTTATATTTAAAACCTACGCCAAAAGCAAAAAATCCAGGAAAGAGAGGCTCACAACTATTTGTTAAAGCAGCGATTTAAGCATTTTGAGAAAAATCTCAGAATTGAAAGAAAAGAATCAAGTTGAGAAAACCAAAAAGAAAGAAACAAAATAAAACTGAAAAATACAGAAAATTAGACTTTTAAATTGGACAGACATCATTTTGGAAAGGTATTTTAAAATGCTGGAACTATTTACCTAAAAAACTAACTTTGCTTCTATATTTTGGATTACTATTTGACCTAGTTTATATTGCAATCTAAACTGAGAGTGCCATCTGCTGACAAAAGACAAGTATAACATAGCCTTTAAATTTGGAAAATGTTGACAAAGATTTGTTTTATGCACCTATGACCTGACTTGGAGATGTAATTAAAAGAATAAGAAAGATATTTTAATTAAAGAGACCCTGAACATCATAATACAAGATTGAACTCATAAAGGGGATTTAAGGAGTTTCTGGAAAACTTCTGGGACTATCTAAAGGAATAGATTGATTATCTATGGAATACAAAAATTATGATCATTGATCACTGGACAAGAGTGGGACTTGTTAAAATAAGACGAAAGGCTCCACTAGGTGGAGTGGAATGTGGGAAGAAATAGCATCAATGAGTGGAAAGTGGGAAGAAATAGCATCAATGTTTCAAAGCATCAAGGACATTCTGATAAGAAACCATAAGGAGATTAAGAACTTGATACAAGGCATAGATGAAAAACTGGAAAATATTATACAAAGGAGGATGAGTGTGTCAGCTTTGGAAGTCATATTGCCCGCGGAGGCTTCTATGCTGCCATTGTTGGAGCCTGGGAAATTGGGAGGGGTAATCTCTTAGAAAATAGTGGGTAGTCTAAATAAAAAAAATTAAGGATGTCACGGCTAGGTCAACTTACACCTGTGAGGGCTTGACTGAAGAAGTAGTTACTCTTTCAACCTTGCTGGATTGGGCAACGTGATGGTGTGACGGGTGAAGGGGGTGGATTGTAGAATTTACTTGGGTGATGGGAAAATCCAGAAGTTCAGATTCAGGTTTTCCCAGATGTGCCAGTATGACTTCTTCAATAAAATTCTTACTTGGATGGACTGTGTTTCTGAGTGCTGAATGGAAATGAGAAGTTTAGCTGGAATTCTGACAGAGTGATCAAGATATCCAGGAAAAAGAGGAGCCAAAGGAAAGAGCAGATGAAAAAGCAGACCAGGCAAACCAGCAAACAAAACAAGACAACAAAAAGGAGACAACAATAAAAGCAATAATGACTGATGAAATAAACCAAGGGAAAAACATTATCAGAGATTTAAAAAGGGAACCAGAGATGCAGGCAGGGAGATGGGGCATGGGCAGATATTTTGAAAGCTAGGCAATGGAACAGGGTAAAAATTGGAGAAATGTTTAAAATGTATAGTCAGGACACAGATGCAGATCCAAGAGAGGAATATGGGAGGCAAGTTAAGAAAAGAACAATTAAAGCTTTAAAGCAGGCAAGAGATGATGGATGGAAAGGATTTATTTTTAAATATAATGATGGCATGATCAAAAGTTAGAATAGAGATAGAAATAAGAGGATGGTAATATTAATATACACATTTTTATATAAGATAAGAACAATAACAAGTGGGAAGATCAGAAATTGAATTATGGTATTATGTATATTTAAACAACATTGCGATTGGCATTGGAATAGCATATTGAAACATTGAATAATTAAATAATGAAAGACTATCATTCAATACAGATATATGTATTAACACTACAACTACATAAGCTGGATGAATGTAATAAATTGATTAATATTGTTTTTAATTGTACAAATGTATGACACCCAGGTGCCACACTGTTCACGCATTGATATGGATGTATTGTAAAATAAAATAAAAAAAAACTTGGAAAAAGAAAACTGCAGGGACTTGTCCAGGCAGTTGCCAGAAGTCAAGGCTGACTCAAAGACGCATGCACGCATGCACACACACAAGTTGTATTGAATGACTCTTTATTGAAATGTACGGTAGTAGTATATACTATACAATGGAACTTTAAACAGATACATAAAATTTACAAAATAAATTTTAAAAAGAACACAAACTAAACAAAGGGTCAAAGAGATACTTTACTACCAATAAAACAGACAAAATTAAATGTTAGACTGGCCTTTTGGCTTAGAATGTGAGTACAGAAAATCCTTGCTTACAGACCACAATTGGAACCAGCAACTATCAAGAAGTGCTGGATTGGAAATGAAAAATCACACGATTGTGCCAAATTTACAATATCACTTTCATCATTAGCAATTGTTAAGTGAGACATGTGAGACTGGTGATTTCACTTCTTCATTCTCTAATAATTCTACTTGTTCAAAGAAAATTTAAGCTTGAAAATATCAGTAGGAATGCACACAAGCCTGAGCCCTAAAATCTGTTTTAAATGTGTGCAAACTGCTATTAATCACCAATTCTAGGAAACAGAAGCTTTTTATTTAAACTAGATTGCTTTTACAACCTCTCTGTATGGGCCTTTCTCTTCTGAGTTAAAGTGTTACCCACTCATCCTTAATACATGCTACCGTAAGATAGTTATTCCTGTTGCTAATTTCTATCTGCCTTTTTCTGCATCTGTTTCAAAGCATTGTGAAAATGGTATTGTCCTGCTTGGTGAGTTTCTCTTTTTACATCCTCTTAGTGTATCATCAGCAAGGAACAAATGAAGGCATTTCAGAAAGAATGATGAGGGCCCAATTTCAAGAGTCTGTTTTTCTTATGGGTTTGTCTGTCCCTCCTCTAATACCTATCTTCTTGAGATCTCCCAAGTTATGGGAAGTAAAGAAATGTGTAGAAAACTGACCAAAATTCTCCCAAACAGGAGAGCATTTTAGAATTGTCATTCTTTGTAATCTCTGAAAGAGAGAAATTATGCTCTCTCTCTCAGATGGTGCAATTTTAGGAACTTTAGCTAAAACTACATAATCTATTCTGTGTTTTCTTTTACAACCATTCATTCCTAAAATTGCACTATGTGTTTTTACTGCCATATTTCCATTTTCTGACTATGGTGTTGAACACACAGTAGAACGGTGGTCTCTAATCCCTGGGCCACAGCCCATTACCAGGCCTTGGCCTATTTGGAATTGGGTTGTGCAAGTGGCTGCCCAGAGTGTGCATGCATGCACGCAACGCAACTTGTGCCTGTGGCAGGCTGGTGGGCACTGTGTGTGTGCTAGCCTGCCATTTTTGGAAGGGCTGTGTGTGTGGGCCAGTTCCCCTTTCACCAACCCCCAGGCAGGCCACAAAGCTGTAAATGCTGGGGACCACTGTAATATAACATAGAATAATAGGTTGGAAGGAATCTTGGAGGTCTTCTAATCCAACTCCTATATATAATACACACACACACA
>JAEANM010021137.1:0-11932 GCA_017656035.1 Myanophis thanlyinensis
GTTGCGTAAGCATTTCACTGCATATCGTACCCATGTATGATTGTGTATGTGACCAATAAAATTTGGAATTGAAAAAATTGAATTGAAATTGATGCTGCACTGAACAGCACTGAAAAAGTGACTTATGACTACTTTTCACACTTATGACCATTGTAGCATCCTCATGATCATATGATTTACATTCCAGTGCTTGGCAACTGATTCATATTTATGATGTTTGCAATATGCCAGGGTCACATGATCATCTTTTGCGTCTTTCTGACGAGCGAAGTCAATGGGGAAATTAGATTCATTTAACAACTGTGTTACTAATTTAATAATTGCAGTGATTCACATAACAAATGTTGTGATTCACTTAGCAACATACATTTTGGGCTCAATTGTGGTCGTATGTTGAGGATTACCTGTACTTATTTGCACAACTAACTTGAGGAAAAAAGTTGAGCCATTTGGAGCCAACAAAAGTCAATTTGTTGGTCAAACAAATTGCGGTGTTTGACCAATCTCAATGGGGATCAATTTTAGTAAAATCAGGAAAGCACATAACTTTACTAATTATGTCACTTTGACAAGCTCTTTGCATACTAGGCAGGGTTTTTCTTTTTAAAGCAGGTAAAATATTGATAAAAAGAGACTTAGGTTTTAGGTCAATAAGTATTATATCTAACTTATTTCTTTTTAGACATTGGATGTACAGAATCCTGGGTTTTGAAGATAAAAATTCAGTAAAATCTAGTTTTATGAAAGTAATATCAGATTATGGCTAAAGTTCAAGATAGAAAGACTATAATAAATATTTTAAAATACACTATTTAAAGTATTTTTATTGACTTCTGGTTTAGCGTCGCAGCGAGATGGTTGGGATAGTGGGGCTCCATGAATTCCTGGCCAATTCTTCATCATTGGGGGGCCCTAAGGGGCTAAAGTCACCCTGGAGGGGTGATGAAGAAAGGAAGGATCCCTTGCAGATCACAGGAGAGCATCAGCTTTTCTACTGGCTCTGAGGCACCCTCCCAACCAACGAAGAAGAGAAGTGGCCATTATGATTGGTCTGAAGTTGGAGCAACTGAAGAAAGAAATGAGCTGGAGCAGTTTGTGAACAGTATATTGGAACTAGATGAAGTGATTTTCACCTTCTATATAAGAGACCTAATCTCAAATAAAAAAATTTCTGAACGACTCTCTATAATGCTGAGAAAGCAGCGAGTTAACAATAGAGAGAGATTATAGACTCGAAAGAGAAACAAAACTTTAACAGGAGACTATGAAGTTTTAAAATACAGAAAGATTGGACTGGAATTTGTAGCATCATAAAATGATTTTAATTTCTGATAATATTGTTTGACTACTGGAAGAAATAGTATTAAGAAAAATGAATTTTGTGATTGTTTGACAATCAGCTATTGTATTAAAACATTGTTTTAACGCTGGAATTTTGTGCTGAAGTGCTGGATCCATCTACTGATGGAAAAAAAGATACACAACCAGTGGTGGCAAACCTTTTACTTGCCGAGTGCCAAAAAGTATGTGCTTTGTGTGTGCGATCTGCACATGTGTGGGGCCTCTGCAAACGCTGCATGTACAACCACACCATTTGTGCATGCATGCAGCTTTTGCATGTGCAATATACATGCACTGCACGCAAGCACTCACACACACATGAGCAATCGTGTGCATACACAGGAGAGCTCCGAAGACCAGCTGGATTTCCTGCTGCAATCACACACATGCACAGTGGAGACCTGAAGACCAGCTGGGTCTCTGCAATTGCACATGCATGCATGTGCAATTGCATGTACATGCTCAGCTAGAGGAAAGTTGGCTGACAGCTTGTGTTCCCAGCAAGATGGCTCTGCGTGCCACCTATGGTACCCATGCCATAGGTTCGCCATCACGGTACTATATTATACTGGAAAAGACCTTGAAAAGAAACTCAGGATTGATAAGAAAAGGGGAAATAGAGTGAAGACAAACAACAACAGAAAGGCTTTTTCTTTTTGCCTTTTATTTGATATCTATTTGCTCTTTGGTTGGTTGAGAGTGACTGGTGAGCTTTTTGAAGCTCTTAAAAGTAGTGTGGGCTATAAACAATAGGAATTTCCCTTGGAACCGAATATCTGGCTATGTGGTTCTATGAGACATGGGCAGTGGTAGAATTCAAATTTCTACCGGTTCTGGGTGTTGCTTGGTGGGCATGGCTGGGGAAGTCATGTGACTGGGTGGGCAGTTTCTGTAAGCAGGGCAATAAAGATTAGGCTAGAAACAACACCAGAATTTTTTTCCTGCCTTCCTTACAGGATTAACCCTGTAAAGTGGAAAATAACAAAAGGAGATTTCTTCTAACAACCGGTTCTCCAAACTGCTTAGAAAATTTAGTACTGGTTCTAACAAACCTGCTAGAACCTGCTGAATTTCACCTCTGGAAATGGGGAAATCTGGTGGGCCATTTTGGATTATAAATGCTGCTTGATAGAACATTTTATAGGCAAAAGAAGAAAAGTTAAACAAGACTTGTAAATTTGGACAATTTAGAGAGAGTTAATTGGTAGACCTTGAGGATTATAAATATTGTGTATTTTGAGGAACAGTTCTGTGTTTGAGAAAATTCTTCCAATATTGGCTTTTTGGTGTGATGGACAATTGGGACATAGGGATTTTGATGGATTATTGAGTAACGTTTAGTCCATTAAATTGAAGTAAAGTGCTACAACAGGGAAAAATAAATGTATTTCAAAAAGAAATACTATTGATGCTTCAATGTATTCAGGAAGCTATGACAAGGAAGGAAGATGAAGGAACTGATAAATATGTGAGATCCAGAAACCCTCAATAAATGATAATGAAAAATGAACAAGAAATTCAGGAAATAGAGGAGAAGGTAGAAAAAAAAGAAAAGACAGAAAAGTGACTAATCAACAAATGATACAAACAGATAAAGATGAGGAAGATATAGTAAAAATTCTTGAAACAGAGCAGGCAGAATATACATTAAGAGCTCAAAATATAGAAAAGGACAAAGAGAAATATCTCCCGAAAGTGATGAAAGAGTACCGATTGGTGTGTGGGAGACTAGACAATGAGAAGTAGATGCAGAAGTAGATGAAATACCTAGATTAAATATGAGTGATGTAAGGAAATATAAGATCCCAAGGGAAGAATATGGGAAATTGCCCAAAAATTCAGTAAGAATTGAAATACTAAAAAGGGCAAGAGATGGTGGACAGATATAGAATACGTCCTAATATAGGATTTGCTTGATTAAGAGTAAGAAAATAGAGGTAGAAATTAGAGATGGGGAAAATATTATGATGTGCACTGCTATATAAAATATTATACTTACAATATAGCAATAGTAATAGCAATAGCACTTATATAGTGCTTTCCAGCCCTCTCTACTTGGTTTTACAGATTCAGCCTATTTCCCCAGCAATCTGGGTCCTCATTTTACCCATCTCGGAAGGATGGGTCACCTTGAGCCTGGTGGGATTTGAACCAGCAGACAGCAGAAATATTGCTGTACTGCACTACTGCACTCTTACCACTGTGCCACTGAGGCTTCTATATAGTATAGACATAAACATTAGAAGTTGAAAAATTATTACCCTGTATACTTGAATAGTATTATTATTACTATTGTTATTAGTATTATGTATAAAGTAAATTGACCAAGACAATACACTGTTCACTAAAGTGCTTATCTATGTTAAAGAAGAAACTATAAATAAAATTATAAAAAAAGAGAGAGAAGACAGGCCAAGGTCTGTAAATCCAGAGGTCTTGTAACAAGAGAAGTATGAGATCTCCAGTTGTTCATCTGGTGGATTCAGCCTATTTCTCTAAAGAGTAAAACCTAATAATATCTTAAAGTATTATTTACTTTCTGCAACTTTTTACTTCAAAATATTGTCTAACAAACTATAATTGCATATATTCAATAAATAAATGACCAGACTCCACAATAATGAAATACTCTTCACCAGACAGATTTTTAAAGGAATCCCAGTGTTTCATAACTGCATTAAAATAATTGTAAATAGAAATATTTCTTTGAAATGTTTCCCATAGAAAAATTATCCAGACATTGCATTGCTCTTATATATATATCTTTGGGGCTATGATAGTAGAACACTTATTTTCTTTTTCTGTTTTTTCAATCTTTTGAGAAATAAAGAGGAATGAAAAATTGCCTTTCACATCTAATTATTAATTCAACCCTTTATTGTCAATGCACAACATGTGTGCAAAATTGAATTATTTCAAATTCAAATTTATTGGTCACATATACAGTCATACATGGTATGATATGCAGTGAAATGCTTACGCGACTGCCCACGACTGCGAGTAAGTTAAGGCAAAATGGGAGGGTGGGGTAGGAAATAAGTTAGGGATAGTTGGAAAGATGGGAGTTAGATACAGTCATGATTCCTGTTATAGTCCTGAGTGTTCTTGTGGTTCCTGGTTTAGTGTCCGTATTGCCTGTGGAAATAAGCTTTTTCTCATTCTTTCTGTGTTTGCCTTCAGAGAGCGAAGACGCTTTCCTGACCGCATCGTGATAAACAGTCTATTGTTGGAGTGGCTGGGGTCCTTCGCTATCTTCTTAGCTTTGGTTTGGCAGCGTTTGTTGTAGATGGAGTGCAGCTCGGGGAGTTTATATTATTCATATTTCAATTAAATTGAATATTTAAGTGTGTATAGTATTTAAAATAGAATGTTTAAAACAGTAAGGTCAATTATTTGAGGCATGAGACTGTTATAATTAGCACTGGTTATTCAAAGGGTTTTGTTATCAGGGTAAGTTAGTAAGTCTATATTACATACAGTTAACATTAGTTTGACTATTAATTTTATTTATATTTTTACAATTGTTTTTCAGTTTTATTAACTGCTATAGCAACTCCCCTCTAAAATAATTAATAAAAACTCATGATAGATGGAATGAACAGATATTTGAGAGCTTCCACCCTTTTGCATAGTAACATGCATGCAAGAGAAGAGGGAGTGCATATAATTCAGTGGTTTTGCAGGAAGCTTTCTTTAAATGTGATTCATTGGCATTCAAGGTCACAGTTCAGGAACCTCTGCCTTCAAGATTTTTGCAATACTTTGATGTATCAGTCTCTTTATGCCCTGCACTGAGTTTCTTCTGCTTTGGCCTGGAGGATCCCAACAGTTTCTGCAAATGTTTTTGGATAGATGATGTCAAGTTGGACAAGTTTGAGCCTGCTCAAGAAACAGCCTTAACTAAGTGCATTGAGGAATGTAACTGGTTAGAATATGGCATCTTTATCCCTTTGCCAAAGGCTGAGAAAAATATAATGAAAGCTCTGTATTCATAAAAGCAATGCATTGTGATTATTATTTTTTTTCAGTTTGTAAATAGTCATTCTTTTTTTAAAAAAATCCCATTTGTTGGTTTTAAAAGAAGGAAGGAGCAGGATATCTTTTTGAAACTGATTGTTTTGTGTTTAAGTTTTGCCCGCAGCAGAATTTGATAAATGAACAATACAGGTTAATGATTAATCACAATTTTGTTTCTTTCCTTCACTTCTTTAGGAGGCTCCTGGGCATTATCACCAAAAAGGACGTGTTAAGACATATGGCTCAAATGGCAAATCAAGATCCTGAATCCATCATGTTTAATTAGGCTGTTCTCAGCAGAGAGGCCCAAATTTTAAAGAAAAGATTCCTACTGAACTGATTGAAATGAGTTTGAATAAGCTCTTCATTTTTTGTTAAAATGAAATTTAAATTAATATAACTTTGTTAAGGGTAGAACCCAGGGAAAATTATAGCAAACTGAACATTTGAGTTACGTTGGTAAAGGTATTTGAAAATTCCATTCAGCTATGGGCTATTTTTCCTGGGAACATGTTTCTCTTGTCATAAATACAATCCTTACCATGGCACACTTTTTGCCTTGTCCTGCCTACCATATCCCATTAATATAAATTAATTTTCCTCATGATTTGATGAGATCGAAAAATCACCTTTACAAAAATTTGAGAGCAGAGAGAAGCCATAGCATCTTGATAAAAGACATTAAAAACAGCAAGCATATGTATGTCTACAATATAATCAAGAATGCCAAATGTTTTCATTGCACATGCTCTATTTCATATTTCTTAAATTTTGGGGGGATTCCCAAATTAAGTTATTTTCTAAAGTTGCATACTTTTGTGAAGAATGTTCTTGCTTTTACTATTTTTGCAGAAGTTTATAGATATCGTAGAGGTAAAAGGTACTTCAGTTAACTTTTAGTGCTATTATTTAGTTTGAGTTATTCTGTTCATTTGTAATAGGATGAAATAACCTGCAAATTCTTTTTTTTTATGATGAAATTTTCTTCTTACTGTGTTCCCATACACGAGCATGTTGTCAGGTAGAGCACATAAGGTTAGATATTTTCCAAGATAACTGACATTAAATTGCAATTCTGGCCACAAGTTTTTGTTAAAAAGTATTTTGAACAATAAGCTTCAGTATTCCTAGACAGAAAAAAAAAGATGGTTGTTTTTTCCTTAGAGAAAAAAAAACCATATTAACACTCAGGTTTTTTTTTATGTATTCATTCTTTGTGGAAATGTTGTATATTTATTTTATGTCACAAATAGATTTTACACTATGAAGTATTTTATAAACCATCTTAGAATCAGTTTAACTATTTTTTATAGTTTAAAAATAGTATAAACGAGTTTGAAGTTTGGACATGAATATGATAAATAAAATATCTGCCATAGATAGTCTTCATAGTACATGTCTCAGGCATATGATTTTGGAGATGCTCATTTATTACTGGTTCCTGGAAGAAATATGTTGAAATGGGCTCCAGGAAACATCAAGATGCTTTTCCAGTTTGTAACCCCATTAACATTAGCACATATTCTATATTATGTGATTTGTTTATAAATTTATTGACTGATGTGTATATGAAACCTACTTCCTGTATGAACATGTTCAATATTTTGCCAAAAGATTACCCAATTGAAGAACCCATGATTTTTAATGCCTGGAAAAAAAGATTTTGTATTAAGCTGCTTATGACAACATTGTATTGGTTTTAAGATTCATCAATATATTATTGTCTGGACACATGAAACAAAGTGTATTTAGCTGATTGTCACCCAATTTTAGTGACTGGAAATAACAATAATTCTAATAATTGAAAGGATATTTTTCAGAATTGATAGAAGAGATTTAGCTTTATAGAAGAACACCAGAGAATATCTATTGTATTTCATTAAAAATGTGGGTTTCTACTTCAAATGACAGAAAATAATAAATAACATTAGGAAAATAATAAAATTTATCTAACTTTCCAAAAATTATTAACCATCCCTACCTTTTAATACAAAGAAATGGCTCTTCTCTGAGAAAGTGTGTGAATTTGAGTGTGTGCTTGGAGACAAAATCTAGCATTATGTGGGTCTGCCTAACCAAGGTACAATGCAACCATATTTAGAAACTGTTTTTAAACTCTTTTCTCCTTGACATCCAAATATAGTTTTTATACATTTAGCAAATTAATCTGTACAACACATGGAAAGAGTGGAAATACGGGAGTTGATCTAATAAATATATTTTGAAAATATTCAGAGAGAAGTTCAGTGCAATAATCAACATGATTCTGATATACAAAAAGAACATGGTAGTTTTCAACATACAAATAGATATGGAAAATATGTTAGATATTTTAGTTATATGCATTCTTTCAGTATGTTTAACTATTAGCCTATAACTTGAGAGCAATCCATGGTTTTTATGTTTGCTATATGCTGAAAAATTATCAAAAGCAGTTATCTTTCTGCTTCATGTTATTTCTGAAGAAGAAAAATCCAGCTTGATAAAATATATTCTGAATTCCAACCATGAATAATAGATTTGTTGAAATGTCTTATTTCTCATTTATATGTGTGGATTGAACCTGCATATATTCACTAAATGAATAAAAAAGCTTTGGTAAACAAACATCATAAAAAAACTCTGTACTTCATGTAGCTCTATCCTGATTTAATATACATTAACTGTAGAAGCTGCTCTGTTTTATTAAAATTTAAATTTTAAAGTAGGTTAAACATTACAATAAAATTGCAAATCCCACAATTTGTTTACTACATATCAAGATACAAACCAGAAGAAACAAAAATACAAAGATCTTTTGAGTTCCTTGTATTTGACAATTCATTACAATATTGAAATTTCATACTACCTTCCAGAGCAGGGGTCGGGAACCTATGGCTCGCGAGCCAGGTGTGGCTCTTTTAAGAATTTCATCTGGCTCGCAGAAAAAACATAATCCATTGATAGAGGGTTTTTTCCCCCTCTCTTAAGACTCCCACCATTCCCCTCAAGGCGCTCTCCACCAATAGGAAATAGGTGCTAGAGATGGTGATGGGGAGTAGTGGGGGTGAGTGGAAAGGGAGGAGAAAGTGGGGCAGTAGGGACGGATTTGGCGCACGTGCGCACCAACCAAACCTAAAGGGAGGCATCCTGTGAGGAAGCGAGGCCACGTTCTGGCTGGACGGGCTGAGAGCGCCGGGAGTCGAAGGATTCCCCATTTTCTTCCTCCCCTTAGTGAGAGGACAGGGAGGAAAGGCCCCCCCGAGCGTGTGTGTGTGTGTGAGGGAGAGAGAGAGCGAGATCGTGAAGGAATCAATTAGAATGGTTAATAATTCCACACGCTGCTGTGGAACATTAAAAGCGGGGGGGAGGGAATGGAGCAGCCTGCGGAAAAAGGGATTCCCCTCAAGAGTGATGGGTCTTACTGAATATATGGCTCTTACTGAAATAAATTTCCAAATATTTTGCTTTCATGGCTCTCTGAGTCAAAAAGGTTCCCGACCCCTGCTGTAGCTGCTTCATGTGAAAAACGGACAAAGCATCTTACTGGTTTGGGCAACCAGCATATAACAGTGATTCTGGCTCCATCTTATGGCCGCTTGAGGAAACAGCAACCAATCACATTTACAGCATTACTTAAAGTTACAGTATTGCAATCCTGGTTTATATATTGCCAACCCAACTGTTAAGGTTACATTCCTAACATACCAACCACTAACCATTTTCCTGTGGACCGCAATGATGTAGCCTATGAAGGGGCTGTCGGAAGGTGAGGTCACATGACCATTCATCATCACACCGTTCTCCACCCTGCAGGGCACCACCGTGCTTGGCATGCCGTTTGGGATCAAGGTTGACCGTGGAAGGTCACCATTCATCAGACAGCTGATCACCCCATTGGTCGACTGTCCGCGGTAAAAATCTAAAACTCAAGCACAAAGAGGCTGTCGTCACCATATGTCCCGATATGAAGCTCTTCGCTTAAGGATCGTTTTTGATCACTAGCTGGGCAAAAATATCTAGCACCTTCATAGGGAGATTCATTTTCTTTTAACTACTAGGCTGTAAAAAGAGAAGAAACTAACTTTTGTTCTCTAGCTGGGCTTCTTCGGCATAGAATAAAACAATAGGCGAGGAAGACGAAGTTAGTTCTCCAGATCCTGCCCTAGGAACACCTGGATGCTGTAACAAGTATTTGTGATATGTTCCTCATTCACAAACTGTATCCTGATTGTGCCGATCCCAAGAGGGATAAAATGGAGAGGAGGAGGAGGAGGAGGAAGGGAAGAGGGAGAAAGAGGAAGAGGAGAAGGAGGAGAGAAGAAGAGGAGAAGGAAGAGCAGGGTAAGGAGATGGGGAGAAAGGGATGGAGAAAAAGGAGGAGGGAAAAGGGAGAAGGAAGGAGGGGAAAGGGAGAAGGAGGAAGAGGAGAAGGAGGAGAGAAGGAAGAAGAGGGTAAGGAGATGGGGAGAAAGGGATGGAGAAAAAGGAGGAGGGAAAAGGGAGGAGGGGAAAGGGTGAAGAAGGAAAAGGAGGAGAGAAGAAGAAGAGGAGGGTAAGGAGATGGGGAGAAAGGGATGGAGAAAAGGAGGAGGAGGAAGAGGAGGAGAGGGAAAGGGAGAGGAAGAGGAGGGGAAAGGGAGAATAAGAGGAGAGAAGGAGAGAAGGAGAGAGAAAAAAGTAGTAGTAGTAGATGGGGAAGGAAAAGGGGAAGGAGAACGGGAAAAGTTGGGTTTCCAGGGCAGGACCATTGGTTGAGAGAAACACGAAGAGGATAACTTCGCATAGGAACTTTTACGCCAATCAGTTCCCACCCTTCCTGCATTTTACTCAGGATTAAGCGATTCAGCAGGGAGTGAAAGTTAAGAGCGCTCACTTTCACTCCCAACAGGAAGGAACAGTTACGCTGCCAATCTGTTAGACAAAACTCCCAGCTTTTTTGGGGTGTGTGTGTGTGGGGGGGGGGGAAACGAGAAGGGTGTGGGTGGCAGAATCAAGGCATTTCCTCCTACCTGTTTGCAAAGGACTTGAAGAAGCCGAAGTGGGAGAGCCGGGAATCGGTACCTCGAAGGCGCACAAAGAAGCGGTCGTCGAATGCCGGACTTTCTGGTTGTCTTGTGGAAAGTTCTTTTGGACAACAGGGGAGTTGGGGTGGGGGGGGAGGCGGGGGAGGGGGGGAGGAGGAGAGAAACAACAGCAGCATCGAAAGAGATTAAAAGCCAGGAGCAATTAATAATTAAGACGACACTTCAGACACCTGTGGGGGAAGCTGAGGCATTCGGTGGCTCAACGACCAAGAAACAAGAGAAGGGAAAGCGGTTTTTCAAAAGAGCAGAAGCAGCTGACGGGGGGATTGCAAAGGACCAGGGGAGCCCATCTGACGCAGCCACATCTGTTGTCTCGACAGGCGAGGCATGTAATGAGCTCCCCGGATAATGCTCCTCTTTGACGCAGCCCATGGGATCAAAAGACAGGCTGAGCACGTCTCTCTCTCTCTCTAAACTCAAATTTTATATTCTCTGGATCTTTTGTACACTACAGGAAAGTGAGGTCCTTGTTGTTAGGGTCTCTATGTTAAGGCGCCAAGCTAGAAAGCAGGAGACCGTTCTAGTTCTCCCTTGGACATGAAAGCCAATCACTAGGAGACTGGGAGTTCTAGTTCCACCTTAGACATGAAAGCCGGCTGTATGACTTTGGGCCAATCACCAGGAGACTGGGAGTTCTAGTCCCACCTTAGGCATGAAAGCTGGGTGGGGGACTCAGAGTCAATCACCAGGAGACTGGGAGTTCTAGTCCCATCTTAGGCATGAAAGCTGGCTGGGGGACTTTGGACCAATCACCAGGAGACTGTGAATTCTAGTTCTGCCTTAGGCATGAAAGCTGGCTGGGTGACTTTATACCAATCACCAGGAGACTAGGAATTCTAGTCCCACTTTAGGCACGAAAGCCAGCTGGGGGACTCGGAGTCAATCACCAGGAGACTGGGAGTTCTAGTCCTGACTGAGGCATGAAAGCTGGCTGGGGGACTTTGGGCCAATCACCAGGAGACTGGGAGTTCTAGTCCCACTTTAGGCATGAAAGCCGACTGGGAGACTTTAGACCAATCACCAGGAGACTGGGAGTTCTAGTCCCACTTTAGGCATGAAAGCCGGCTGGGGGATTTTGGGCCAATCACCAGGAGACTGGGAGTTCTAGTCCCACCTTAGGCATGAAAGCTGGCTGGGGGACTTTAGGCCAATCACCAGGAGACTGGGAGTTCTAGTTCTGCCTTAGGCATGAAAGCCGGCTGGGTGACTTTGGGCCAATCACCAGGAGATTGGGAGTTCTAGTCCCGCCTTAGGCATGAAAGCCGGCTGGGGGACTTTGGGCCAATCACCAGGAGACTGGGAGTTCTAGTCCCGCCTTAGGCATGAAAGCTGGCTGGGGGACTTTAGGCCAATCACCAGGAGACTGGGAGTTCTAGTTCTGCCTTAGGCATGAAAGCCGGCTGGGTGACTTTGGGCCAATCACCAGGAGATTGGGAGTTCTAGTCCCGCCTTAGGCATGAAAGCCGGCTGGGGGACTTTGGGCCAATCACCAGGAGACTGGGAGTTCT
>JAEANM010021138.1:0-11932 GCA_017656035.1 Myanophis thanlyinensis
TCCCCTCTTGGATCAGATCGTGAATGAGGGGGGCCTTGTTAACAATGGACCTGGCATTGCATAACATCAGCCGAAGATACACTTGGAAAATGTTTAGTCCTGTTATAATTGATGTAGCTATGTCATTTTTCTGGGCAGGTGGATGCAGTTCCAAACTAAGCCCTTATCTGCAGTCACTCACCATTTTTATTTACAGCTTCAGATTCAACTAGAAAATACAAACTTCCCACTTTAAAAAAAGTAAATGTGATTTTAAAGGACAGTAAAAAAAAGTGAAGCTTTGTAAATACCAAAAAAGGTGTTTGTGACTTCTACAATGCTTACCTCTGATATTGAACATCATCTGCCTTTGCTGTTTCTCTAGCCCTTCAACTCAGTTGCATTCTCTCTTCCAACCATTGACTATAAATTTATCTTATGGCTGAGGGTTATTTTGAATATGTGAGGATTAATGCTTACATTCTCTAATCAATATATGACTTCATCTGTTCTGTTAACGTCACAGACTGCAGTAGGTCTCTTTGATAGTGCAGTTCAGACCCATCTTCTTCTCTTCAGTGACAAGACTTCCCCCCTGCATACTGAGAGGATTAACAAGTACCGTGAAGCAGCAGTAACCTTTCAAGGCAAGGTAGGTCTGAAACATTCCTAGTCAATACCACAAAAGATTTTTGGGAAGTGCTAGTTCTGCATACTTCATATTTCATATATTAAAATACAAATGGTGAACCAGGAGGATTAAATGTGAGTGTGATACTGCATAAAACTGCATTATTTCCCTGCTCAAATTAAGAATGACCCAGCAAACATTTAATTTTATATATAATAAATACATGGAGGTGGAAGGACCCCATTTTAAGTGCATTTTTCTGATTAGAACAATCACCTAAGATTTTTAAAATCTTTTCTTTCTATCATTTCATATTATTAATTCAAATTATAAGCTTCATCATATTTTCAATGTGTATGTGTCTGGTGTGTGACTTAAAACTAAGTTAGCAAACAGAAACCAAATTTTTGTAAACACGGACTTGGAACATATGTTCCATCCATAGACATTCTCTAGAGGAAAGCTGATGAAGGCTCAATATTCAGCTGTTCCATTCTACCACCCATTTACTGGCACCATGCTACAATGATAATTATTTTGTCAGGAGAAAGAAAAGTTAATTGGGTCATTTTGTTTAATATTGGTAGTCAATTGCGGCTGTAAAAATATTGCATATTTTAAGCACATTCAGGATATGTTTTGCTATGTTTCTATTTCTTTAGCTTTTCTATTGTATAGTATCTGGGGCATCCTTTAACTGCAGAAAAAAACTTGGAGAAGTCAGTAGAACGAGTGCGCCATCTGCCATTTTCCAGGGCCTTTGAAAATTCCAGCTACATTTAGAATTTCTTCCAAGAATGATGCACCCTTGTCCTTGAAACTTGCGAAATGAACAGGGCACTGAGGACACTAAATAGGTTTTTCTGTATTTATGAGGATGAAATGTTTGTTATTTCTGTTTAAGTTATTTTCCTAAATACTATGGCCCTTGGAAAATATACTGGTGATTCCATAATCATTTAATATAGAAGAAGTCTCTGATTATTAGCACTGTTTTCCATGGTCAGTTTGGTTTGGGATGTGGAAGGCATCACTTTGCCTGAGTATTGCCAGGGTCCAATACTTGCAGTTTTAACATAGTCTTCATGCTGTTGAAAGAGTAGTAATGTTGTATTTAAATAGTAGAATGAGTAGGGATGCTAAGAGACCTGTGTGGGCACGAAAAAGTAATTTAAACTTACCCTTGTTGACAGAACTAGCAGAAAACCTCTTGTGACCTGTCATTTATCACCAAAGCAGCAAAACATAGTATACAAAAATCATGCTATGTCCAACTTGTCCAGCAGTAAATACTTGCAAGTTATGTCATTTGCCAGTCTGATCCTTGTGGCAGAATAGAATTTGACATCAAGAGCAGGAAAAATACACCACTGAATCAAGAACTGGAGGGAAACAATCCTCCAAGTGAATATGCAAGGGATTTTCCAGAATTTGCAAAATCTTTTGTGGAGGTCCAATTCATCAAATGTGTTTCCCATATACATTTTTGGATTAGTTTTCATAACATAGCAAAAATACATATTTTGATACATACAGGAATGTAGAGCTTATTTAAAAAGGGAATATTGGTAAGATAATATTACTGATACAAATATTTTTCTCATGCTGAAATCTGGCTTTTTTCATTAGTGGAATTTAATCTACAATACTCTTTAGATTACTTATAAATAAAATTAATGAATAAACTTGCAACAAGTTTACACTTCTTTGGATAAATTTAGAAGCCTTAGAAGATTGGATTTAGAAAGACAACTCTGGAAAAACCTTATCATCCTTTAATCCCTAGTCATTATAAATCTGTGTTATTATATTTATTTTCTCCATAAACTTTTTAAAATTATGTTTTTGTTCTTCCTTTAAAGGCTCTATTTATCCTGGTGGACATCAGTATCAAGGGCAATGATCGGGTTCTGTCTTATTTCCACTTAAAGAAGTCCCAGATACCTGCCGTGGCTGCCTATTACACTGCAGATGAGGAGCAGGATGTGCTGCTTCTGGATGAAGTCTCTGTGGAGCGAATAACAGATTTTTGTAACACCTTCCTAGAGAGAAAGGAAGAAGTGAGTGTACAGAATGAGTTTTTACACACATGATACCTTGACTAGTCAACAGCTTGCTGTTTCCTTGACATCATCCTGGAAATTTGGTGCTAGCTTTTCTCTCCCTGTCAATATCATTTCCAAGTTTATGCCTGAAAAAAACTGTAGGGTTTCAAAACATGTCTTCATATCCCCTGTCAGCTTAATCCAACTTAGTGTTTTCTAAGTGTATTTGGAGTTCATGCTCATCCATAGAAAGATGCTCACATGAAAATGTTATCTCATTTGTCTTACCAAATAACTGCTTTCTCTTTTTGAAAAGCTGTGCAATTCCATAATATTTAGAAATGTTCTATTAGTTAATCTTTAGTCCTGAAACTCTAGAATTGGAATAGGTAATACAAATTGGACTAGTTTGAATGATTACATTCAGTGTCTTATGTTTTCTCCTTTGCACAATTTGTTTTTCCAACCTCTGGAAATTCTGAGTTTATGTTTATTTATGTGTTTCTAGGGATTAGAGAAAGGAAGCTTTAGACTCATGGAAAAATAGAGAACCGTGGTAAACTTTATGTGTACAGATACTTCAGACCTTGGGCAAGGTTTGGGAATTAATAGGCATAAAATTGGTTCATTTCTTTGACAGAAGCAATTTTAAGAATTAATTATAAACCTTACTGATGTTATTAAAATTCTTGTAATGTAAATAATCAGAAATGGCATACAATATATTGTCAAAAGCCCTGATGCTCTCTGTTCCCCAAATTACCAGGTTGCCTACCACTGTCTCCCACCAAGGAACTGTGTTTTGTTAGAAGAAAATACATATATTACACATTTCTATTACAATGACTCTATTAAAACAACAGGAACACTTAGGAGTCCACCGACTTTAAAGAAAAGGCTTAACTGTTTTGTAAAATACTTAGTTTTGAGCAATAACTAGCTTATTCTTTTCAAACCTGCTTTTGCAGTCTGGCAGTTGATTCACAAGTACTAGTATTTCAGCACATCAGATGCCATGCATCATACGAATACTGTCATTGCACAGATTCTTAGGTTGTTAGTCAAAAAGGGCAACAATTTGCTAATTAAGCACCTTAGGACCTTTCTCCACTATTAAATACAAGTGCTGCTCTCCATCAATTTTTCAGTGGTCAGAAAACAATATTGCTTTGCAATATACAATCCTTATTGCCACCCTCTGTTCTGTGTCACCATTGCCAATGATGTTATCCTATTTTTTTGCGTTACACTTTTGCTATGTAAAGTTACTAGTTTAATCATCTGGCTGTGTCCTCCTCCATCTTCATTTTATACCAGCTAGCAAGAAAAACACCCACTGGGGTAAAATTCAGCAAAAAAGATTTTAGCTCTTGCCCAGTTTCATGCTGCCTATTGTCTTCTTCTCCTGCACCAATCTTAGATGGTGAGTGGCTCGGTTATTGTTTCTGTCTTCATGGTGGCCATTTTTGACCACCTCTTCATCCCACTGTGGCTGAGGGGACTTTCAGCCCAGGGATCCTCCAGGGGAATTGCGATTTCCCCCTGACCACTCTGGGCGCACCATATAGCTTCGCCACTCCTCCAAAGCGGCTTTAGGCTCCTTACGGAACTCACAGGTAGGGGGAGACCAGAGCAAAAACAGAGCAGCCTGGATTTGACAGAGACCAAATTTTACTCCAAAAGGCTATTCTTAAAAGAAAACTCCCGAAACTACTTGTGAGAGATTTAGTGGTGAAAAGAACCAGGGGGAAAAAAAGCTGAAAAGTAAAGCAGAAGTTGAATGGAAAAGGAAACTAAAAGAGAGAGCATCAAAGGATTTACAAATAAAAGATAAAAAGTTGGGTTTTTTTAACCTGAAAGATTCTTTGTTGGTGAATGGATATTGTGAATGCTGGAACAATGGATTTTAAAGAATTTATTTTGTAACAAACAAAGATAGATATGTTTAAGCCAGACTGTGACTGTAAATTTGAGCCTGCAGTGCCATATGCCAACTGGATGTACACATTGCATTCAAATAAAGTGGAAGAAAGAACAGAATTTTAATAAGACTATATAGCACATTGAATTTTAAAAGAGACTAAAGAGCAGGAGAATGAGAAAAAAATATCTATTTGTTTGTTTTTTGTTTGACAATGGAAGAATTGAGAAGCACAATTCAAAAATAGGAGAACTGTGCCTTTAAAACAGGATACTGGATTTAATATAGACTACAAAGGAATAGAGATATAAGAAAGAGCTTACAATGTTCCACAAGGAAGAAATGGATAGCTTCAAGGAGGTGGTGTTATTGCTATGAGAAACATGGACTATGATAAGAATAGAATGTAAAGACTTAAAGATTAAGATGGAGAGTAAGGATCAAAAAATGGAAAAAATACTTCAAGGGAAGAAGGGAAGACAAGATATTTCAGAAGAGGTGGAATCGAATAAAAGCATGGTTCTAAAAGTAGAAGGAGGGATTAAAAAAAGAATACAAAAAAAACCCAAGGGGCACAATATCAAAAAGGAAAAAGAGGGAGGAAATCAAACAAAGAAACAGTAGTTGGGAAAAAGCTAGGGAGGGAATAGAAGCTCAGACAGTCTCACGAAGGGAAAAGATAAGAAAAAGAGTAGATATCTGGAAATCAAAACACAGGGAAAGGAGAAGGAAGAGAGGAAAGTTTAAAGTAAATAAGTTAGATAAAAACAGAGCCAGAAATTTAAAGAGGAAATATGCAAAGGGGAGACAAGCCAAGAAAAGAGCAATCAGAACCCTAAGGAAAAGGAGGGATGATGGCTAGTAAGAAACTTTTCTAGTGAGAGAAATTGGCAGAGGTGCAGATAAAAGATTAGAAATAATGAGAGAAGGTTAGGGGAACAATATAGTTAAATACATAATTTCTAATTGTTTTTGAAGTATAGTATGAAATATGAAATTAGAGAAATATTTTAGATGGAAAAGTAGGAGTTAACAAGATCAATTCATATAACAGTAATAAATATTTAGAAAAGTAAAGAAGGGTTGTATAAGAAATGTAAGAGGATGTATAAAGATTTTGAATATGTACCTGTATTAGCATACATAATAAATAAGATACAACAATTAAGGAATGAACTATGGATACTGTGTCATAGAAAGATATGAATATATACAATGTTAATATATAAACTATAAAAATTTTGAACACGTACTTGCACTAAAATATATGATAAATGAGATATAATGATAAAAAGAATGAACTATGGACACTGCCATAGAATGGATATGAATATATATAATGTTAATACATATGATTGTAATATAAGTCAAGGGATGGAAAAATGGCTAACATAAAAAATGTGGTGGTGAGTAGAAATATTAAGTTTGTATTGACAGATTATGTAAGCACTAAAAGAAGAATGGTATAAAAACAACATAGCTGTGATATAATCAATTTATTAAAAGATGCCCAGATACCATGCTGTACACATAATATATTGGGATCAAAAATAAAGAATAAAAAATAGTTTAAAAAAACACCCACCCACCAATGAGTAGAAATTGGGAGGGTCTCATTTCAAGGGTCTGTCTTCCTGAGGCTTCTTTGTCTGTCACTGTTTGATTCTTTTGTTTTTTGAGATTGCACATGCTAGTATATTTACCTCTTTAAGTTACAGAATGGAAGCTGGACAAGCTCATACCCACTTTTGTTCAGCTGAATATCTTCTCTTTGAATAATTGGCAAAGCATACCAGATTTTACTTACCTGCCATCTGTTGTTGGATGGTATTGAAATAAGGGGAAGAATGACTGCTTTAATACCTGAAAACTTAGAGATGAGAACAACAACATGAAGACAATGGGAAAAATTGCTTTTTTTTATTAAGGAATACATAACTGAGTGATGGTTAAGTACCAGCAGAGCACATGAATATTTTCCAGCATCTTCCCATTTGTCCAGCATTTCTCCATTTAAGATTAAGAATCTAAACATAATTTTAGTTTCAGTAATATGTCTTTGAGTCCTGAAGAGGAGAAAGTTTCATGAAAGACATATAGTCATTTCATAAGGAGAATTAATTTTTTAAAAACTCTCTTTTTTAAAGCAGTGGTCCCCAACCATTCTGGCTTTGCAGAGCAGCCAAGATGGGGCGGGGGGGGGGGGGAGGAAATGGTACTGTGTAAGCAGCAGGTGCGTGTACTCAGCTCCATTCGCATGTGCACAGCTCCACTTACACAATTGGGTTCCGAATGGACTGACCCCCAGTATCGGGATGTAGCCTGGGGGGGGGGAGGTTTGGGGCCCTCCGTTTTAAAGTATTAGAATTGAGCTTCAATAGCCCATTTATGTATTGCTCAAGAAATGAAAAAAATGCATTGGTACAGCTAATGAAGGACAGTCAATGGTGGGATTCAAATAATTTAACAACTGGTTCTCTGCCCTAATGACCAGCTGAACCAACAGTTCTCTGAACTGCTTAGAAAGTTAACAACCGATTCTAGCAAATAGGCATGAACTGGTTGAATCCCACCTCTGAGGATAGTGCCTAAAGTTTTACAAGTTTTTAGAGATGACACTTTCCCAGTCCTGCCTAGTGAATACTGAATCTGGGGCTTTGAAATACCTAACATCTGTTTTGTTATTAAGCTCCAAGAAGTGATCAAGAATTCATTTTTATGGTAAGGTGGTTGAATTTTTAGGATTACATGTTTCTGATTTGCACAAGTGACACGGAGCTAAAATTCAAAAATAAATCGGAGGTGGAAGGGCTTAAGCTTAACTCTTTTGTCAAGCTATAGATATTTTCCTTCATGATATGACATGTTTCTCTTTATTCTGCTTTGTTTCAGAAAAAAACTTCTAAACCAGAGGACAACCTCTTCAAAGAGGAACTCTAATTTTTTTCCCAGTTCCATAACAGAAATATGACAACTGCAATTACTGTAATCAACAGCAACCCAGAAAAATGTGTTCTCTGTATGAGGTTGTCATTTAAATCAGATTATGATTCTGTTATGGAATCAGTTTCCATACAAGTGTTGACTGCTTTCTCAAACCTTGTGTCCTTTCATTTTGATTTTGGAGATATTACATACTTTTTGCATTACATTCTGAATAAATTATATTATATGGCTGAATAAATAAAGTTGTTTGTATATTAAACAAAAGTCTCATATTCCAGGATTTATACTATATTGGAGGAATGTTCATATGGAATGGTAGAAACAGACAATAGCTTTTTACGCAGCATTGAATATAGCTTGAACTAAGATTTCTGCATATCTTGTATATTTATCTCAATTTTATTTGCCTCTGATAAGCAGATTTTTCAGATGTTGCTTTATGCCATAAACTTGTCTGAACTGTGATAGCAACAGAATAAATTAATATGACTATATGACAAGAAACCGATTATTAGAAGAACTGGCTGAATTTCACCTCTGCCACACTGTCTCTTTGAAAAGAGTTCAGCTTTAAGAGAACTGCTCAAAAAGGATGCAGAAATCACAAAACAGGTCCTGTGTGAGATTGGTCCAAAGAGCGGAGTTAAGAGTAAAAACCAGGTTTGTTCTCTTTATCTTCTTCAGTCATTATATTCGAAGCCTGAAGTTTCCAAAATTAATGTATGATAATAATCCAGCTAAGGAAAATGGTTCTGAATGGCTCTGTCTTACCATATGAACTTCTAGGATGAAGGATCATAAAAGTAATCTTTTATGCATTTGGTGTCTCATTTTTATCTCTTGTTAATTTTTTTCATCCGAAAACTTCACTTTTTTACTCTTACTTGAGCTAATCAACAAACAGAATTGTTAAGCCAAAATCCTGCTATTTTGCCAGAGTAGCATGAATCAAACTGGTACAGTTGAGGACTGGATTGTTCAATGCTTAGATTTGCCAAAGCAAATCTCTTATAAAGTGCCCTAAGCATCTAATCTGAAAAATACCTAGCAATATTCATAGGTATGCATTAGACACACATACCAGTTGCATACACTGTCACGTACACCACATGCAAATCTGGTCCCCAAATGGATAAATAAAATATAGAAAATATATTTTAACCAATGGGTTTCATTTGATTGTAATAACTTACTAATAAGCACCAAGATTGATTGAGAGAGTGATCATGATCTATTGGTACAACTTTGAGTAATAAAACAATACATATTTCCAAGGCTCAATTGTTTGAAGAATAATAAAATAACCCTTCTCCTCTTGGGGAAGCAATAGTAAATTTTGATCTGGAAGGATTTTTTTCATGGATCTAGTGTTTAAAATACTTCACTCTCAGAATGTTTTGATTCCAATAGTACAATTTTCACATCCATTTCAAGTTTACCTATTTAAAAAGTAGTAAGTCAACTTTCAAAAGAGCTACAGAGACAGATAGAGGACTCATATAGAAAGCTGTTTTGTGTATAATGTACTGGGATTAGTTGTTCTTAAATAGATCACCTCCCCCAATGCCATTCAGATATGACTCGATTAAAGCCAATTTAATATTAGGGTTGCTATGAAGATCTGTCCATCATAAATCACTTTGATGCCTGCTATTATAAGTTAGGCTTTCACATGGCACATATGACCATGCAACTGAAGTCTTCATGTTCCTGAAGAATAGCATTTTGTAGATAAATGATGCTCCTTCCCCCCCTACAAATTATCATTCAATTAGAAAAAAGGGGAAAAATGAAAAATTCTATCAAAGGAGAAATGTTATGGTGGATTGTGATTTTCTTCTATATTATTTGTTATCAGGTAGTTGAAGGCTGTGTTTGAATGGCCTAACTTTTATTATATAATCCTTTCTTCATGTCCACTAAATCCCATGAAAGAGATTAAGAAGGAATTCATTTAATTAGATTTTCTCAGCAGTGATGCTATAGGAATTCCTACTCTTAAGAAATTGTTAAAGAATTTTTCCTTCCCTGTTCAAACCCAGTTCAACCATGAACACCTGAAAAAAAGGGCCATCTGTATATGCAAAATTAATCCAACAGTATGGTGAACTCCTTATGAATGTAATGGTGTCTTCCACATTGAGGCTAAAATTGTTTCCTTGATTTGAGCACTAGGTGTTGAAAAAATCTTCAATATTTTAGAGTTGCCTGAAATACTTGCAATATTTATAAATAGGGAAATGGCTTGGCCAAAAGTACTGTGTAAGGAGTAGAGAATTATGGACAACTTTTTAAAGCTTGTTGTGCACACTGGTAAATTTATTCCCCCTATTTTTTGTCTAGATGAGCACATCTCAAACAGAGATGTGTAAACTCTTGAACCACAGTCTGTCTTAGAAGGCCCCAATCCTCCCACAGTTGTCCATAATCAACTAATGCTAAAATTATAAAGAGCTGTAATATAATGTCCTCAGATGTCGTTCAGCTACTGGAATAGTTATGAAGAGTTCAGCTAGAAGATAGTGACTTCCTTAAGAATTTTAAAACTCCATTTCTGAGATATGGAATCAACATGTCTAGGCACTTGGGCTGTTCATCCTTCAAAAATCAGATGAGTGATGAAGATCTTGTGCAAGCAAAACATCCCTCTGCTATTTGTCAAAGGAAACTAACCTTTTTTCAGGCTTCTGGATGAGACTGAAAACAGAGAAATGCTCCTATTTTAAAAAAATACTTATTAACATTTCCATGCCTAGAAAAAAATGTCAGAGCTATGCAGTGCATACCTGATTTAACTTGCATTATTTTTAAATTTCTGTAATGTTTGCTACAATCAACAGGAACTATTTACTTATTATAACTATGGGATCTCCTCCAGGAGCCTCCTTCTCCAGTGTATCATTGGGCAGGTGCATCAACTATAATTCCAAAACACTCAGGGCTGGGTTGCCCATAGATCAGAAGTATCCACGATGATGCAATCATAAACGATTTAGATGAGGGAATAGATAGATGAGGATTTTTATCCATCTTTATTCTTTCCCTAAATAGCTCAAGTCAGTGAACATACTTGAAGGCTCCTTTGAACCCACAATAACAAGCTTGTGAGGTAGGCTATGACTGAGAGCAAGGGGCTGTCTGAAGGGGACCCCCCAAGTTTTCACGTCTTGGATGGGACTGTTAAGTACTGGGCATGTGTGTGTGTGTGTTGGGCCCTTACCTAATCCGAACGGTCACTATTTTTCACTGTTATCAGAACCAGCAGAGCAGTGCAGAGATGGCTGAATTGATTGATTGTTGATTCTGACAGCTTTGAAGTGTTTTCATGGAAGATACTGTATTCCTTGAGAATCAAATGGGAATCAGAATAGCATAGTTTGAATGGAGATCTGTTTTCATGGCTTATGTCATTGTTTCTCACACTGGGCCACATTAAGACATCTGTGGATTTAAGGTCAGTTAGCAAAATGTCTGTTGAACTGAGAGAAGAAGTGACTATGTCTCTCCATTTTTCAAATAGGTCAGCAACAGTGAAGAAATGGTCCTATAGTGAATATCCTTGGGTATCTTTCAGAGACTAGTGATGGCCCCCATCTCCATATTAAGCAACTGAGAGATTCCTTTGATTTGCAGATCCAGGAATTCAAGAAGGACAAACAATGGATGAAGCATAGTTGTTTCAGGCAGACTGTAGATAAACTTCAGAACCAACAGAAAAACTGCAGAAAATTGTGTGGGACAAAAGAAAAAGATTGTAACATGCAAATAACCTATTACTTAGGCCTAGAGAAGAAATATTTGATAAAACACACTGAAGAACTCCAGAAAGACCTGTGCAAGTCATTATCCAAATGGCCTCGCACAAACATGGGAAGGCTGCCTTAGAACCTTTGACAAAGTCCTAGAAGAGGTCTGGAAACTTCTTAAAAACTTCAGAAGCACCTCTACAGCCTTCAGCAAGAATTGGCTGAAATGAACCAAAGTTACTATGTTGAGAAAAGCCACTGCAGCAACTGGAAGGATAACAAACTCACCTCTCATCAGAATGTGAGGGAAAATAAGAAGAACCGTATCAACACTCTGCAGGAGGTGGAGGACTTGATGTGTCCACCACAGAAAAGCTGCAGAAAACTGCGGAGCACAACAGAGAAGGATTCAACCATGTCAGAATGGTGATCCAAGAATTAGAGCTGCAGAACAGGTATTTGGAGAAAGAGAGTGAAGATCTCCAGAGAAGTCACCAGCCAAGTGGCCTTCCTCAGAAATGAGTTTGACACCCCTAAGTGACTGGCACATGGGACATTCTCTCTCCCCATAGCTGGAATGGAGGACTGATGGCCTTTTATCCTTTTGAAAAAGAAAAGTAATCCTTTCCCTCCCTACCCTTGACTTATTTATTTATTTATTTAT
>JAEANM010021139.1:0-11931 GCA_017656035.1 Myanophis thanlyinensis
GAGCCAGCCATGCTGGCTCAGGAATTCTGGGAGTTGAAGTCCATGAGTCATGAAAGAGCCAAGGTTCCTGACCCCTGGTTTACCTGATTCCTTCAGTCACTTCAGATTTTAATTTTTTCCCCCTCCAGTGAGAATTTACTTATTTAAATGTTCTGAATGGAAACAGTTGTAGCTCTAATAGTTTCTACCATATAATAAAATTCTAAGTATGTTTACTCAGAAGTAAGTCTCCTTGAATTCAAGGACATTTTATACATGGTACCAATCTCAGTCATTTGGAGAGAGACACTGCAGATATATTTGGGAGAAATGGAATGTATGTATTCATATACGGAATGTATATTCAAGATTTCTACTTAAGTTCAGAAAATCAACATTTTAGAGCTACTGTTTACTGATATAGTAATCCTTACAATGAACTAGTAATTAAAATCACTAATACATATTAAAAGACAGATATCATAAGAGAATGTCTTGTATAAAACTGTGTATAAGATTGGAATTTGAGTCTGCATGTCACTGACTTTATTCCAAGGAACAAACCTCAAACTGGTAAATATCAGCAGTCATAAATAGATGTATGACTGATAAATCATAGTGGTGATATGGTAATTTACTACATTGCTCTACAAACACTAATAAGAGATACTGTCATAATAGATATTTGCATGCAGAGGAAAGTAATATTTTGTATTCAGTGTGGTCATCAGGATTGTTTCTTTGGATTCACTGGTAATGAATGATTCATAAAGAGTTTAGAGGAATTATCTTGGTTGCTTTTTGCTTTTATTAGACTCTCTTTAAGACAGCATCTGGCTGCACTGGGATGATCTCAAAAAGCTAAGCTGGGTCAGGTTTGTTAGGACTTCATTCATTGGAAGGCTACTAGGAAATTCCACAGCTTTTGGCTAGACTAGGAAAGTGAAAAAATTACAGCTAGCAAACTCTTGTATTGTTGCCAAAGAAACTACATAGGGATGCTCATGACATCAGTAAAAGTCAAACTTGATTGTAGCTTCCTTTGGAGATTATTAAGTTCCGTGATACCAAGGGAGATAATTGTTCACCAACTAGCCTAGCAGACCTTCAGGATCTCCGGAAGTAAGAGGCATTTCCTGTCATTTGTAACCTGCTGTCATAACAAGGGAAGGGGGGGGGGGGACGGGGACAAATTAACCTGCCACAACAGATAGAGAAAATGAGGTCTGAATAAGAACTTGGCAAAAGTGGGAAAGCTTCGTTTACAGCCAGACCTGCACCATAGTTCATAATTCCTCTAATTCAAATAAGTCTGGCTTCATACTTTTAATGGCTTCAGATTTTTAAAGAAGAATCCAGCTTCAAGCATAATACCAACATTTTCTGGCACAGTAAGCTTCTTGTTCCTTTAGCTGTTCCAGTTTGCAATGAGACCCAAACAGGAGCAATTAACAGTGCTTCAGCACATTGCTTGTTTATTGGTAAACCAGATTATCTAGCAATTCCATTATCTTTTTTACATGAATATGACTAATATTTGTCTCAGTGGTTGTGGCCATATACAATAGATAGATTCATATGTGGTGCAAAGCCAAATCAGGTTAGGGTTCAGTACAGTATGCAAATGTCTGCTACAATGGTCCCCAAAATGTATAGAATCATAAGAGTTGAAAAGGATTTTGGAGATCATCTACTCTAGCCCCTACTCCAAGCATGGACCACTGGGATATCCACCCCCTGTAGCAGCTTGTTCTACTGGCTGAGTGACAACTCTCAGAATCAGGAAGATTCTCCTGACATCTAACCTAAACCTATGGCCTTATAGTTTAAGGTGGTTAGTTTTGGTTCTTCCTTCTAGAGCAACAGAGTTATAATAAGTCCATTTTCTTCAATGTAACAGCCCTTTGAATATTTTAAAACATTCTTATCTTCTTTCAGTCGTCTCTTTAGATAAGACATACCCAGTACTTTTTATCATCCATACTAGGACTTAATTTTCAGACTGGTCACTATCTTTATACTATCCTTTTTGAAACAGTGTTATCCAGGATTGAACACAGCTGGATAAGATTTAACTTGTCGTTAACAAGGACACCCAGACCCTTTTCACATGTCATACTGCCATACCAGGCCCCCTCCATCCAATTGCTGTGCCTTTCATTTTTCCTATCTTAATGCAGAATGTTATATGTTATATTTAATTATGTTAATATTTATTTATATTCCACCTATATTATTTTTACAATAACTCAAAGCAGCGACACATCCAGCATACCTCCTGTTTATTCCACAATAAAGACCCTATGAGATGAGTTGGGCTAAGAAAGAGTGGCTGGCCCAAAGTCACCCAGCTACCTTTCATGAACTCATGGTCTCCCACTTTTCTAGCCTAGTGCCTTAACAAGTAGACCAAATTGGATCTCATTTTAACATTAATATTTTAACTTAATTATCAGCCTACTGTTCAAACCTGGTAAGCCACTGGAGAGCCCTACTCATACATTAACAATGCCAATTTCATCTTTTTAGGGTTGGCCATAAAATGAGAGTTTCTGGAATAGGCAGAACAAACAGTTTGTATAGATATATGCAGGTACGTAAGCAAATAGATAAATAATATTGCAATCGGCAGCTTAGGGCTGAGCCCTCGATTTGAAAAGGCTGAAGGTTTGAATACATCCAAATGACTCTTAGATGAGATTGAAAGTGCTGAGATTGATGCTGAAAATTCAGCACATGGATAATCACCTGAATTTCTATTGAAAGCAGCAAAACTTAACTGCAGTGGATAGCACCCTTGGGCAGGAATTGTAATGACACTGCAGCTGTCAGTAATAGAACCCTATTTGAAATGGCTTTCTCTTCATAAAGGATCTAATGACTGACTGACTTAGTTTGGAGTGGGAGGGAAATGCTTTGGCATGTATATGGCCAAGTATCTTGTGCCACATTTATCGGTACCTGTTGATTGGTTGCCAGCTAAAATTCATAGGTGCTGGATTGTCCCTTGCATGCAGGCTGTGATAATGCTTGCTTGTTAGCAGTCCAGGGAGCAAAGACGGAAAGACCTGCTTCCCATGTAGATAGTGCAGGATTTAACGTCCACTGAATTTGAGCTTGCAAATCAGTCTCACCAAGTTTCAGCCACTTACAGTTCTGGGGAAAATTTGTAACCAGCATCTTTTCAAGGTTTGGAAATAAGAGGCTGCTTTTTCCATAAATGGAGTAGGGAATTCTTTTTGGCTCTTGTAGATTTTTGTTCTTCTCTAAAGTGTACTGGGCTTTCTCAAGTGTGCTAGAGAGAATCCAAGGAATGGGTTAACTCTAACTGAGTCTGTCAATCTTTGTTTAGACATGCCTCTTTTCTTGGTGTTCCCCGGTTTTGACTCAGTCTCAGCTCAAATTGGACGTATATATTGTTCCAGGCTCAGAAAGATTTAAGAGACAAAGTTAATTCCTTGGGATTCTCAACAGTGGAGAAAGCATTGAGCAGCCATCAGAGTGCCAGGCAGGTTTGTCCCGATCATCAGGTGTAGCATTCAGTGGCGCTGGACTAACTGGCAGGCAGACTCCCACCCAATCTGTCGAGTGCAGCTGCCATTTTGAGAAGCATTTTAAGGACAGGCTTTTCTGATCAATTGGAACTAGCCTTCAGTGATGCTGAGCTAACCAGCAAGGCTTTCCCCGATCCGTCGGGCACAGCCTTCATCAACGCTGAGCTAGCCGGCAGAGAGGCTTCACCCGATCCATCGGGCACAGCTTTTGAAGATGCTGAATTAACTGGCAAAACTTCCCCCTATCCATAGGGCACAGCCTTTAGTGACGCTGAGCTAGCCGGCATACAGGTTTCCCCCGATCCATCGGGCACAGCCTTAAGCAACGCTGAGCTAACTGTCAGGGCTTTCTCGATCCATGGATCCATCACCAACTTTAGAGTTGCTGAGCTAGCCGGCAGGTAGGATTTCCCCAATCCATTGGGCACAACCACCATTTTGAGAGACACCTTTGCAGACTGGATGGTCCGATCCGTTGGCCACAGTCACCAATTTGAGAGGCACTTTTTCAGGCTGGCTCCAACCGATCTGTCGGCCACAACCATTTGGTTACATAGCCAGTAGATAGGCTGACTTCCCCCAACCAGTTGGACACAGTCACCTTCCCCGTACAACAATTGGACAGTAAGGTAGAAATCGATTGGCAGGCTTCCTCCAATCGATCGAACATAACCGCCATTTTGTCCAACAAACTGAGTCACTGCCCAGTTATCTTGTGCTGATTGCTGGCTTTGATCTGAAAGATTGGTAGCAAGACCTCTGGGTGAGATGTGTCTGTACTTCCCTGTTCATTACAGCAGATACTGTCCTTTACAGCAGCAGAGTTCCTGAAGAGTATGTGTCTGCTTTGCCTTGGGTGTTTATTCACGCAAGGCTACAACAGATCACGGGAGTATGACTGCATGTTGTCCTATGTGCTGAGGTCGAGAATCCAAGAGACTGGGTTACTCTGTCCTCTTGCTCTATGGAGACTGAGTCAGATGAACTGAGAGTTATGTCACTTCCTGTTTAACCTCCCAGTTCTGACTCAGTCTGATCAATGCGAGACGTGTTCCATAGAGCTCTGAAGAACAGATAAACTTTCACTTGGATTCTCACAAAGCAGTAAAATAACAAGTTTCCCCTCTCCTCCATCAAAAAACATATTGTCAAGGCTTTTCTGGCTGCTAATTGCCTTCTCCGCAGAGGTGGGGAGCGATTCTTGGAGTGCCGGCATATAGCAGGCTTTGATCTGAGCCGCCATTTGCACTAATGGACTCAGCTGTTTGGCACTGAGTCCTGAAGCATTCCGGCCTCTGACAGCAGTTTTGCCTTGCTGACCGTCCACAGTGTGCCGAAGAAGCTATCAAGATGTTGATTAAGCCTGCTTGGTTGCTGGCGCTTATGGCTTCAGCCAGAACTGCCACCCACATGATTCCGCCAATCTCTGTCTCTCTCTCTGGCCTCCCTCCTGCTGTTTAACTGCTGCCTTGGTGCAGCGATTGAGGATAGCCTTGGATTTTACCAGTGTGGTGCCTAGTTGTCTGCAGGAGCTGCGCTGTACACCCACGCTTGCCTTTTCAGCTCGTTTGCAAGCGTGCTAGGCAGAGAGGCGTGGTTTCTCCCTGGTATTCCCAGGGAGTTCTTCTGCCTGCTTGTTTGTTTCCTGCTCCCTGATTCTAGGATCACAGCGAGCCTCTGAGCACTGCCAGGTAAAACTACTGTTTTCCTGAATTTGAGAGAGACTTTGAAAGAGAATTTGAGAAAGTCTTTGAATGACCTTTTGTTCAGCCTTCTCCTTTCCTTCTGGTTCTTAAAGCTGTAGTACGATGAAGGCATCTACTGAAATCACAAGAATCTGTGGAGGAGGGGAACTTGTGCAGAATCCTCCACCCCAGGCCCAGCAGGGGAAGAAACATTCTGGAAAATCAAAATCATCATCCAGAGCTGCATCTGACAAAATCAAGGCTAAGGCCTTACAAAAATCTTCCAAGTTCAAGGAGAAGGATGCCTTGAGGAGACAGAAAGCAATAGAATGTGAGTTCTTGAGAGTGGAGAAGCTTTTCAGACCTCCTCTGATGCCAGGGTTTCTTCCCCTCTCATTCCATCCACCAGCAACTCAGGGACCAGGCAGCATAGGCTTCACACCTTGTCCCCTGAAGATACCAGTGACATGCCTCAGACATTCTTGGACCCAGGTCCAGACAGACCCTCTTCTTATCCTCTTCCTTCTGGGAGTCAGGATATCCCCTTTCAGGCACCAGAAGCTACCTTTACCCCTACAGCTGCAGGTCTTAGGAGGACCAGCCTGCTACCATTTCTGAGGTCAAAACCTTGATCATTGAGGCTGTTGCTCAGAGTTTTGCAGGCTTACAACAAGCACAGATCCCTGAGTCCCTGGCCCCTCCTCCTCCTCTGCCTCTGTCTTTTCCTGAACATTTTGCTCATTCACAGGCTCCTTCTGATCAGATGCCCTTTGTAATGCAAGTCCCCTTCTATGGCTCTGGCAATTACAGACAAGGATCCTGGCAGAGGACATCTGTGCCCAGCAGGATGTCAGTAAGTTGATAGCGGATGGAGAATTCTTGGCAGACGCCACCTTGAATTTGGCAGAGTTTGCCTCTAGAGCTATAGCTTCCTCAGTGACTGCCCACAGACTGCTGTGGCTGCCACACTAGTAGGCAGATTCCAAGTACTGGAAACTGGCATCTGCCTCTTTAAAGAGGACAAACTATTTGGGGAGCCCCTGGATCTAATCCTGATTGAAACGAGACCTTACATGGCCAGAAGGGTGGACTGCAGACTGTCCCCCTATTTCAGGAACTCTGGCAGAGCGCAAGATGTTCCCTTGCAAGCTCCATAGAGGCCCTATGCCCCTCATCAGGGTCGACAATTGGGCAGGGCTAGGTACGGGGCAGGCAGCAGTACCAAACTTGGCAGCCCTTTCGTGGCAGTGGAAGCCGCTCCTTTAGGAAACTAAGTGACTTGTCATTCCGATCCTTCCGTTGGCGGCTGGCTCAGCCTTTTTGCAGATCAATGGGAGAAGAGAACTTCAGACACATGGGTCCAAAGGATGGTGTGATTAGGTCTGTCGCTAGAGTTTCTTTCAATGCCCCCGAGGTTCTTTATTTGTTGCCCAGTCTCCAAGAAAAAAGAAAAAAGATCACTCATGGAGACTGCGATACAGCATCTCATGGACATCAGTGTAATCCAGCCAGTTCCACTGAAGCAGTGGAGACAGGGGTTCTATTCGATACTATCTGTGATTTTAAAGGCCTCGGGGGGGGGGGGGGAATGAAGAGCAGTTTTAAATCTGAAGTGCTTGAACACACACCTAAAATACAAGCGATTCAAGATGCAATTGTTCCAGACCATACTAGAGAGTATTCGAGAGGACGACTTCATGACGTCAATAGATGTGATGGAAACGTACCTCCATGTACCGATTCAACCAGAACATTGACAGTTCCTGCGGTTCTGCTACACAGACCACCATTATCAATACAGTGCCCTGCCATTTGGCCTGTCATCAGCTCCCAGGACATTAACAAAGATATTGGCAGTGCTGTCAGTCTGCCTAAGATCCATTCCCATCTGAGTCCAGTGCTACCTGGTGATATACTCATACAGTCCTCTTCGCAACTTCAAGCTACAGAGAATTTGGAACTCACAATCAGGTTACTTCAAAAACACGGGTTCTCAGTGAATCATGGCAAGAGCCATCTTGTTCCCACCAATTGGCTTTTACACCTGGGGACGTACATTGACACCCTGTCCTGTGTGGTCACTCGCAGGAACGCCAGGAAAGCATCAAGGCTTTAGTTATCCAGGTTCAATCGGCCTGTACTGGCCCTTATTTCACAGCTATTGGGCAAGATAATCTCTTGCATTCAGATCATTCCCTGGGCGTGACTACATGCCAGAGACCTGCAGTGGTTCCTCCTGCTGTTTCAAAGAGTGGGCAGAAGCAACTCCAAGATCAAAATCACAGTTCCGGTGGAGGTGCTTCAGTTGCTCTGGTGGTGGACATCCCAGGCCATGGACAAGGAATGTCTCTTCAAGGAGCCACACTGGGTCATATTCACCATGGATGCCAGTCTTGTTTGGATGGGGTGCCTACTTCCAGTCTCAGATGGTGCAGGGACAGTGGTCTCTGGTAGGCCTAGTACACAACATCAATTGGCTAGAGCTCAGAGTAGTTTGACTGGCACTGCAATGATTGCAGAAATCAGTTTCAAATACTCATGTCCTGGTCCTTACTGACAATGTGGCCACCAAGGTGCACATCAACCAACAAGGGGGTACCCACTCCAGGTCCCTCATGACAGAGGCCTGGCTCTTGGGGCTCTGGGCAGAACACCATCTCTGTTCATTGAAAGCAGAATATATATCAGGGACCAGCAACACTAAGGTGGACTGGGTCAGCCGAGCGACAGTCGACCACTTGGAGTGGCGACTACATTCCGACCTGTTCAGGGAGATTACCAACAGATTTGGGATACCTATTCTGGATCTATTTGCCACTCAGGCAATCTGCCAGCTGCCCAGGTTCTATGCCAGATTCCCAACACCAGGGGTGGATACTCTCCACATTACATGGCCCAGGGGGCTGCTTTATGCTTCCCCCCCCCTCTTATCCCAGGGGTACTCAGGAAAATACTGGAAGAGAGGGTGGAGATTCTTTTTCTGGCCCCCCACTGGCCAAGACGAGCATGGTTTGCCGACTTAATCAACATGCCATTTGCCAGGGCTTGGAGGATTCCACCGGACAGGATCTCCATCAGTCAGAGAGCCCTGTTACAGCCAGACCTTCAGTAGCTTCAGCTGACCGTGTGGCACTTGAAAGAAGGGCACTAGCTCTAGATAATTTTAGGCAAGTGATAACTACTATTCAGGCTTCTAAAAGGCCTTCAACGAATTGTGTATACAATGCCACCTGGAAGACATTTTGTGCATGGTGCTCCAAATCCAATCCATCAGTCCCCAGGCTATATTAGTTGCTCAGATCTTGGAGTTCCTCCAAGCTGGGCTAGACAAAGGGCTGTCGCTTAACACTATATGCAGGCAGGCAGCAGCCCTATCTTTGGTATTGACATGTGGAACGCTCGAGTCTCACACAACAACCTGTTGTGCGCAGCTTTATTAAAGATGCAACCTAATTACATCCACCTATGGTACACCAGTACCATACCTGGAACTTACCCAAGGTTCTCCAGGCTCTATCATTGGAGCCATTTGAACCATTGAGATCCACTGGCCTCCGATACCTAACATTCAAGGTGGCATTTCTGATGGCAATTACTTCGGCCAGAAGAGTTCTCAAACTTGCAGCACTTTCAATTAGGGAAGACCTGTGCATTTTCCATCTTAATGGTGGTGCTCAGATTAGAGCCTTCCTTTCTCCCCAAGATTAACTCCTTGTTCCACAGAGCGTTTTTAAACAAAGATTGACAGACTCAGTCTACAGAGTTAAGAGACAGAGTTAACCCATTCCTTGGATTCTCTCTCAGCACATTGAGAAGGAACGTATCAGGTAAGACCAATGCCCTTTCAAGTTAGTGGTATATTCTACAATATTTATATTTTTGGTAAACTCATTCAATGAGTCCAAGCTCTGCAAGCTGAGATAACATGTACTGCATTGATGCATTCACACAATTTTACAGTAACCATGAGATAAATCATAAAACAAAGTTCAGAAATATTCCTTTATCCCATTGTTTTGCAAATCTATGTACACTACAAACTGTATGATTGGAGAGAAATGCATCTGTACCACCAGGCTCTTAAGCTTAAGGTGGAAGAGCAAGCAGTATAAATGAAAGTGAAACCTTCTAAGCATCTTACAAATATAATATTAAAGAGCACCTGTCATTTCAAATCCATCATGGCAGCAGTACCTGTTAGCAGGCATTTCACTCACCTGCTGCCTGCCACATCCCTCAGCTTTTGTGTCACTGCCGCATCACCAGCCGTCCCATTAAAGTGAATGGGATTGTCAATGAGTCAACAGCGGATCAGAGGAGGAGCTGCTGCGGACAGAGATGACAGTTGCTCTTTAAAAATTATGATTTAAATTGAGGTTGATTTAAATGAAGCCTTTTTACTAGTGACTTAAATCATGATTTAAATTGAGTTGATTTAAATAAAATCCACCCTGTCCTTATCACTCCAAAGCCTTTCTATAGAATTATAGAAAGCATAGAAATTATCCAGGAGGTCACAAAGAAACTCAGAACAGAAAGTGGAGCAGGACACTAGGAACTGTTGGCTCCTTTTGTCTTGTAATATCTTCAACATCAGAAAAACTTCAGGGAAACATCGAATGCATGGAAGAAGCCATGCCTAACAAAGAACATTGATGCTTCTCTTTAGATTGTCAGAATGTACCTTTATGGCCTTTTAGGCATGTATAAATTGCAAGTAGACCGTTTGGGGCTCCATAGGTGTCATATCTAATGGAAAGAAAACACCGAACTCCATAATTAAGTTGTAAAACATAAAGGTGGTAGTGTCATACTTGAAAATACTTTGTTGCTTCGGAAAGTGGGTAACTTGCTATCATGTATGAATTCTGCCTTGTATCCGGTGTCTATTCAGTGAGGTGCAAGACAAGTGATCAAAAACATGCAAACAAATCTACAAGAGATTGGACAAGAACAGATCCATTGTTCTGGAATGGCCAAATCAAAGTCCATACTGGCCCCATAGAAAGGAGAAATTCATGTTAAAAAAACAACAACTTCTTGAAGGCACCACATGAAAAACTAACCAAGTATGAAGCCATAATCAAAGATATGCAAAACTTTAGGAAATCCGAAAGAATCTACTACTGTTTTATGGAACTTGGTGTCTCTCAGTGTGTGCATTTTCTGAAAAATAATATATAATTTGAGGTTATTATAAAGCTTGCTAGAGGGCTTTATTTAAGAAGTGTTTATCCAGTAAATGGATAGACATTTAAATCGATGGGGTAAATTTTGCCTATTTTCTTGCTGATTAAATCATATTATAAACTAATTTTTAAAAAATCAGTTCATCCTACAAAAATCTAGGCATGCTTCAGAATTTCATGTTTGTGATTGCACAGCTTTTTGAAAAATACAAGTAAATGTTTCATTAGTTTATATCCAGGGTCACTTCAGTGGATTTAATAAAATGTAAAGGGTTTCATAATACAATGCAATTAATGGCAGGAGCCGAGGGAATAGTTAATACCCCAGTGGATTTTGCAAATCACAGTTTAAATGCTGATGCATATTGAACATGTTTGCATAGCTACTGGATATCAAAGAAAATCTGTAATAAACACTTATATATTCTGCTTCCTGATATAGACTGAAAGCTATTTAGAGGTCCAGTAATATGGTTGGCAGGATTGGTGCTTACGGTTATTTTGATGCATTCATTAATCTCATTCCTTTTCATCTCCAAACCACAGGTATGCTACTGAATGGCTGCTGCCCCAAGGCAATTTTTGTACAGCTAATATATTTGTGTTATAATCAGGTCAAGTGCTTTTTATGTCTGTGTATATGTTTAAATCAAATGAAGTTATGGTCCTCACGTTTTTTGGACAGTCTTTCCCTAACAGGTGTTCTTAGTCAACCCTCTTCCATGACCAATGTGCCTCCAACGGATAGGAATGGTCAGTATTTTGAACCAGGGAATCTGGAGAGTACTAGTCTGGTCAAGGTTGTATTAGTGGAAAAGAGATAACAAGCAAATAAAGTGATATTACTTTTCAGTGTTTTTTTGGGCCTCCAACTCAATGTATTTTTTAAAACATCTGAGAGCAGAGAACTCACAATATTATATATTTGTGAGTACAGCTTTTGAAAAGATTAAGCAAATCAAAGCTACAAAGAAAGGCAAGGATTTTGCTGTGAGTGGTAGAATAAGGGAAACTGATGCCATTTTTGCCTTTGGTTAGGTGCCCAGTTTTAGTTCATAAATGGACAGTGACATCACGAGCCAGGCATCTGCTGTAATCTATTCTGTGATATTATAACCATTTCAGTGAATTATTATCCTCCATTCTGTGGGAATGGAGTACTTCTGAGTACTTCTGCTCTCTGCTGGTTCAAATCCCACCAGGCTCAAGGTTGACTCAGCCTTCCATCTTTCCGAGGTGGATAAAATGAGGACCCAGATTGTTGGGGAGCAATATGCTGATTCTGCAAACCGCTTTAGAGAGGGTTGGAAAGCGCTATAAAGCGGTATATAAATCTAAGTGCTAGTGCTTAAGAATTAAAAAGTGTCAACTATTGAAACCATGTATAGAATTTTGGTATATCGTCTTGCATGATAGTAAAAAATGTGATAACTAGGACACTTTAGAACAGTGTTTCTCAACCTTGGCGACTTTAAGATGTTTGGACTTCAACTCCTAGAATTCTGGGAGTTGAAGTCCAAACAT
>JAEANM010021140.1:0-11931 GCA_017656035.1 Myanophis thanlyinensis
TATAATATATAGACAAATAATATAGACTGTAGTCATTTTAAAGTTTCAGTTTATTCCAAAAAGCACTAACTTTATACATCAAAAGAAAGAGAGAAACTGAATTTCCATTCAGCAAATTCCCTGCTGGGGGCAATATTACTCCACTTGTCTTGAAATTACAAGGCAAAAAAATCCAAAAAGAAAAACATATAAAAACAAAAGCCAAAGTCACTAAGAAAAAAATATTAAGCATTGAATATGTCACAAAGAAGCATTTTTAGTCATTTGAAATACAGAAAATCATTGACATTATGGTACATTACATTTTTTGTAAATAACTGCATCATAATAATATTATATTAGCATTAACAATTTACTAAAAGTTTCCATATTTCCAGAACCCTAGACATAGTGATGAATTCAACCGACTGCTCAGTATAGAATCCATGACTGATGACTGTCCAGCCTTTACTTTAACACAACTAGCAAAAGAAAAGCCATAAATGTGTAGTGAGTGCCACTATCAAACTCTTAAGAAGTTTTTCTCTAACTTTAAAATGTATTTTGTTTTCTTATCATCTCAGTTAATTGTACTATATACTATATTTTGAAATGATAATAAATAGGTCTTTATCTTCTATGTATATTAATGCATTCTAATAGCCTTCATATTGATATTTTCAACCCATTTTATATCATTTGCTTCAAACATGAGATACATTGTATTAGTTTTAACTTACAACACTGTATAGTTGACAATTGTTGCACGCTTTGCAAATTTTTCCTGGAGAAAAAAATCCACATTAATATGGCTGTAGATGCTGCAATTTCAAGATAACCTTATTTGTAAACTGAGAGATATAGAAAACTGAGCAGATTCCAGAATTTTTGCATCTACATAAGGGTTCCATGGCCGGAGCTAGGTGAAAAAGGTATACAATTTCATTGTAATCATATGTATTTTTTTTAGAAACTGAATTTAGGTAAATAAGTAATATAGAATTACAGACTTGTAATAACAAGCTATCTCTGAACATTTGCATAATGTAGTATCAGAAATAAACCAAATCTTTATCTTTTTATCCAAAAGTTAACTCCATTTGCTTCACTTTATCAAAAAATATTAAAAAATCATTTTGAGATTGCTATTGATAAAACTTTCTTAAAAAGGCTCTGATGCTGGGGGAAGTAGAGGAAACAACAACCAGCAGCAAGATGGATGGACTCAGTTAGAGTGGCATGGATATACTATTGGGACGACTGAAAGACCAGGTTAGAGATAGATTGTCATGGAGAAAAATCTGTTTGCAATGTGTGATTGGTAGGAGTTGAAAACAACTTTATGGCACATAATCAATCAATCAATCACAGATAATACCGTTGCAATCCAGTTAAAGATCTACCATTAGATTTTAGTCTCCTCTTTTTCTACCTTTCTCAAAAAAAAAAATCTCCCTCTCTTATGATATCTTAAACACATTTTAAAAAGCATAAATAGTTTCCACATTGTAGAGAATCTAAAGTGTAACAGGAAATAAATAAAATAATTGAAAAAAAGGAACAAATAAAACAAATAAATATATCCTAGAAGGATATCAATGGAAATCAGGCTTAATTGTGTGCTGTCACATGGTACTACAAAGAATAAAGTAGTCAAGAAAAATAATATTTTAGAACACAATCATATTCACAAATCATTTTCATATGTTAATAAGAAAAACCAACAAAGAAAGGACAAAATGAATACATGAAACAAACTGAATATTAGGATTCTGCAGTGCAATGAAAGGGGCATTTTAATTTCAAAAAGGACAGCTTCCTTTATGGCAACATGCTTAGCAAAGCACTCTTTTTGAATGCTTTACCCTGCTGGGATGAATATGCTTGTATTCTTCCTGCAGATCTTCCCCATCAGCTAAAGAAGTAGAAGGAGAAAAGCTGCACAGTTCATCCCTGGCACCCTACATGAGTTAATTTTTTTGAACATACATAATATGCACTTATATATTTGTTGGCTTACTTGTTTGTTTTATTTAGAACACTTCTACGCTATCAACTCCACAAGGATTCCAAGTGGTTTATAAGAAAGCTGCACATAACATTTGCAAAAACAATTAAAAGCATACACTCAGTCCAAAATCTGGCATCCCATCAGTGATTTCCTTACCCTCATCAGATTAAGGCTATTCAGCACAGCTTGTTTTCGCTGCTTTCTGAAATACTGTTAGGAAGAATACAGATCAATTCTTCTGAAGCAAGCTATTCCAACATACTGGGGCATGCCCACAGAAGTATCATTATCACCTTCTTATCTAATGTGGAGAGGACATTCTCAATATTCCCTCTTTTAGAATGCATACGATTTAAGGGGAAAAATATATTTTTAATAGTGTCACCCATCACAAGAGAGCCAGTAGGACATAATGTTTGTTAAAGCACAAAGGTAGAGACTGAGAGACTGTGAGTTCTAATCCTGTTTTATCCACAAAGCCAGATGGGTGACTTTGGGCCACTCACTTTCTCTCAGCCCTAGGAAGGAGTTTGAAAACCTTGGCTATAAAATTGTATGGATTGGTTCAGACCATTACCTGGAGTAAAAAAGTGAGGCTGAACATGCATGTGCCCCCCACCACCACATGTATACACTTTTGCAAAGCATTCAGTTGCATTTTGGAAAAAAAATGACTATTGAGAGAAAAGGTTAATTATTTGTTTGAACATTTAAATTGTTACAAACATTTTCATTTAAAGCAAAATGATGATGATTTTACATGTTTAGAGGTTGCAAATATCATTATCAGAATCCTGTATTGTAATATAATGTCAATTAAAGAACATTATCTCTTTACTTTATTTGCTTTCTGATTTACCTCCTCCCCATTTTTAGATATCTCACATGTTTTCCCGTAAATAATATCCGGTCTTATATAATTTTTTTTTTCTCCAAAAAATGCATTAGGGCTTATTTTCAGAGAAACATGAAATGAAACATGAAAGGATGATCAGCCTGGCTGGGTGGTCCACTCCCAGTGCATGCACAAGAGGTAGAGAGTGTGCAGGGACTGATGGTATCTGGCAGCAGCTGCAGCCCACTGGGCCTTTGGCTGGCACACTCTGTAGCTGCGCAGCTCATATTGTGCAGGTGAGTTTATTACTTGTCCAACCTGTAGGTGGAAGCAGAACTGCAAGGAAAGGCATATGATCCAGCCTGCTAGATGTGCCATGCAGCGAGCAAAGCCAAATGGTGGGTGGCTGGCCATGGGAGGTTCATCTCACATCTGTGGCAGAGCTGAAGGATGTTCGATGATGGGGGCAAAGCACATAGGGGCCATGGTGTGGTGCACGCCACCTTGCTGCCTAGTTTTCCTCAGCTTGTGGTGGCAACATCGGCAACAGGCAAAAGCAGAGGCACAGGGCTATCCACTCCATGTCCAGTAGCTGCTGTAAGCACATTTCAGAGATCCATTAACTCATCTGGCTTTTGGTTGCTCCTAAGCCACTGATGGGAAGAACCATTAGCCAGAGCAATCCAGTGAAATTTAATGCTTTTAAATTGCAAATAGAAAGCCTGGTTACTAATAATACTTCTCCTCTTTTTTCCTGGTCTTACTTTTTTCCTCCTCCTTTTCCTTGTCATATTTCATCTCCTTCTCACCCTCCTTCTTCTACTTCATTTCCTCCTTTTTGGCATCTCTATTGGCAATCTTGTTGATGAAGTTCTGCAGCACTATCAGGCCATGCAAGGTCATCTCCAGCTCCACCGTTCATACAGGATGAGTCTCCTGTGGCCACCCACCATCTGTCTTTACTTTCCATGCAGTATGTCTGGTGGGCTGGATCATATGCCCTCCATGCCTCTGCCTCCACCTGCTGCTTGAAGGTCACAAGCTGCACAGCCCCAGAGTGTGCTGGCCAAGGGGGTGGTGGGCTGCAGCTGTTGCCAGACAACATTGGCCCATTTGCACTTGCTGCCTCCTGTACTGGCCATGCCCACCCTCCACTCTAAAGGCTGATTATCTTAACTGGGGCTTATTTTTGGGTAGGGCTTATATTAGGATAATTCTTAAAATCATGCTAGGGCTTATGTTCTGGTTCGTTCTTATTTTTGGAGAAACACTGAATTTTCACTTTATCACTGAAAATTGAAACATATCTCTACATTTACTTTACAAAGCTCATGGTTGCAAAGTGTAAGACAACATATTCACATTTTCTGATTTTTAGATGGTAATGCAAGATAATAAAATGATTTTTAAAGCTAATGTATGCATTCCAATACTTTTCACTAACATTAGAGGGCCAGTTTTATAAAAGGAAAAGTGGGAGCAAAAGACCTTCTATTACTCTGTTTATAGACTTTCCCTAGGGAATGCAGCACATTGCACTTTTAAAAGGACTCTGAAGATCCAAGAAGGTGAGGTAATTTCCAGAAGACAAGAATAGAAAACCGAACAGCTGAAGTCACAGAGCAAGCTGGAGGATACTAAGAATGGAAACAACTGGCTGTGACAATGTCTACACTATAGTAAACCAACCCATAGCATTAACCCAGGATAGCAACATAATACAAAGGGCAGCTATGGAATAATTGTAGCAGAATGCAACAAGGGTGAGAAAATATTAATATTTTACTATCATTATCATAATAAGGTGGTCTCTATTACTGCTCTAACCCTTAGGTTCTTAACCTGAGTGATATCGTCTACCAGGGGGTGATTTCATTTTTGAGGGGGTGATGGAATGAAAAAGGGTGACGTGGAGGCAAAGGAACAAAAAGCAATATGGGATTGATGGAGTGAGAAGTTTGGGTGGAGGAGCTTTTCCAGGACAACCAATGCATCAATCCTGTGACTACAGATGGTGATGGACAACTTTGCAGGTGGTGCAAAGTGCAGGGATCAGCACAGCCCTCACTGGCAGGAATGAAGGGTTGGTGCTGTTGTGGCAGGGTGCAGGTGGGACAAAGCAACAAATGTTGGCAATTTGTGCCTCTTTTATTCCCCTGCTGTGGCTCTCTATTGTCTGCCCCACCCCTCGCCCTCCTCTCCCAGTCACTCCTCACCTGGCCTGAGAAGGACAGGGGTGGGGGTGGGAGGAGACTCACTTCTCATTCCAGAGCGGGAGCGAAGCTTGCTTCGTTTCTTGCTGTGTCTTGTTCCAGCCCTTGGTGCTGTGCACTTCTGCTGGTTCCCTTCCAGCTCTAGATTGCTGTGCTGTTTCAAAGAGTCTTCTGAAGCCAGAGTTTGTGGTCCTTCCTTCCTCTCCTTTTTTTTTCTCTCTCCCTTCCTCCATGGATGGAAGGATCTATGTATCCATCCATCCACCATCCATCCAACTATATCTCATTCACTTTCTCCTCCCTCTTCCATTCTCTGAAGTCAAGTTGGCCATGCCCACCCAATCATGCCCACCCAGTCACATGTTCACCAAGCCACACCCACCCACTAATCCACACCCACAGAACTGTAAGGGTGGGGCAATGACAACTTCCTCATTGGCTCAAGGGAACAATTCATTCAAAAAGGTTAAGAACCAGTGCTCTAACCCATTGTCAGACATATTCATCTTTGTCTCTCTCTAACAGTACTCTTATGTATTTCTTCATTTGCTCAATCTTCTTCAAGCCTTCCATCAATGGAGGTGAATTGTGGAATCCCATAGAGAAAAAAGGCTGTATAGGACCAACCGAAAGCTCCAGTTATGTTCTCATTCCAGGCAACCATCAGGGTTTCAGTCAGACCCTTGTCCCTTGAGAACAATTTTAAGCTTTTCTGAATTCAGTTGGATCTATCAGTCACCTGGGGAAGTTTGATTGAATGAATACAGCCTTCCTGTAGTGAAGGATAATTCCAGAAAATGGAGGCCAGCAGAGAATGATTGGATAATAATAGGGGACATCTCTTCTATGCAGATCACGTTACCACTGCTCTGGCATGAAAATCAAATCTAGTGTGTAACCTGTTACATGCTGATTCCTGGATGATTTAGGCAGACCTGCCATGGTGTCCATGAACACAAATTACCTCAGACCCCATCCCAAAATAAAGCAAAGTTACCCAGGACCATAAGCTAGGGGATTCTATTACCAATCCAGCCATGGCTTCAATAAACTCAGATAGGAAGGTTACAGGTAATCTTCAATTTATGACCATATTTCAGCCCAAAATTTATTTTGCTAAGTGAGATATTTGTTATGTGAGCTTTTCCCATTTGATCACCTTTCTTGCCATGATTGTTAAATGAATCACTGTAGGTGTTAAGTTAGTAGCACAGTTGTTAAGTGAATCTGGCTTCCCCAGTGACTTTGCTTGTCAGAAGGTTACAAAAGGTGATCACATGATCCCAAGAGACATAACTGTAATAAATATGAGTCAGTTGCCAAGTATCTGAATTTTGATCACCTGCCCACGGGGAGGCTGCAATGGTTGAAAGTGTGAAAAATGGTCATAAGTCACTTTTTTCAGTGTTGTTATAACTTTGAATGGTCACTAAGTGAACTGTTGTAAATTGAGGCTATCTGTACATGCATAGAAAGACTAATGTTGCAATAGTCCCAAGTGTACCCTACAGCCCAACCTAAGAAATAGTTTCGCACCTGGCAATCTGCAGAGCACCTATGTATGAGTTGTAAAACACTTCACTTTGAGCAGATTAATATAGTTAAACAAAAATAGCCAAATCTAGATCCACATCAATATTTACATCCTGTAATTCAGTGTCTCTTTGATTTTATCCTTTTTAAAAACATCCATTATGTATTGTATGAAAGACTGGACTGGCACTACTGATTCTAAATGCAACATGTCGAAGAAGGTAAAACTTTGCATGATCAGTTGTTTATGTATAGTCATTAGTCATCTCTGCATGTTAGCCAGAAGCAAAGATTAGCAATTCTACTGAAGTTTTCTAATGTATTCATGTATTTTTCTTCATATGAGCTGTATATCTCAAAATGGCCATATTGATAGGATGAGCAATCCTAAACCAATAAAATTCACAGAGCATATTGTCTAATGTACAGCTGCAAATTACCCAGGAAAGACTATGTTTAGTGGGGTATGATTATAACAATCAAGTATATTGCCATAATATCTGCAAATCTTTTTGAGAAAAATCTACATTGATCATGTAATGACAAATGTGGGATAAAAGTCATAAACTATCCAAAGGAAACAGGAATGCCAAAATGTAAGATTTCTATATTTCTTTTCTTCAATTATTAAATATAATAAAAGAGAATAAAAGTATGTAACTGTACCCTAGGACAAAACTTTCCACTTTTATGTAGGAATTGATGACAGTGAAGGGTAGAGTTGCTTATAATGTAAATTCAGTTCTAACAAAGTCTTTGTGAATAAATGTCTGCAGCTGTCCTGATTAAATGAGCAGGCAGACAAACAATGTTATTGTGATGTCTGGTATGCATCAGTCTGAGAAAATATCATTTGTTCTGTTCCTAAAAATGAAAGGTTGCAAGTTTTATGCCATATGATGCTTCCTTTAAAAATTGTGAATTTTTTGTAAACAAATGAGAAAATGAAATCTGGCACAATGAATGTGATACATAAAAGTCTGATTCATTTCACCAAACACCTATTGCTACATTCCTAAATGTTTGTTACTGATTTCTAATTCTAAGGATTTCTAAAAATCAGATCAATATTAGTTACTTTAGTTAACACGTTTAAGCCCTGTTATCTAGACTGCCTAGTAATTCAAGTGTACATCCTTCACTTAAAAAGGAAGCAAGATATTTATGATTTTGATCTTGAATTTGAACCAGCCCATTTTAAAACTAAAGCATAATAGTTGTTTATTATCTATCCTGATTTTATTGCTATAATTACAGAATGACAGTAACAAAAAAAATCAGGAAATGTGTAGATATGTTGCTGGAAACACACTTCATTTTTAAACTGTATACAATTTTCTATTGTAGATCCATAGTCTACTCACTGATATTGTCTGAAAGTTTTCTCTTGTATTTAAGATGTAAATCTTTGCTTTTCTGCTTTGAATACATATGATCTTAAGAGGAACAAGAGGAAGAGAATTTTGTAGAAGATTGCTATCCCCTAGAGAAAGCATAAACAATTTATTCAACTTTTTTCCCTATAATATTTGATCTCTAGCTACAGCTTCTTCCTCTTTAGGCAATAATTCCAGTTTGTCAATAGCCTTTTAAAACACCAATGCACAGATGTAGATACAGTATTATATAGCCAGCAATAATATAGGATGGTACTGCATTAGCTTTTTAAGCCACTTATCTTATTATATAGTGCTGCATTAGTAGTGATGGTCATTGTTGATGTGACAAGCCTTACCAATCAATGATTTCATTCATAGCTTACATTTTTGACATTTCACAATGAGTTTGGAGTATATCACCTTTGATGATTTTTGTAACCACAGAAATAAAGCTAATTGTCATTGATTCTAGCAAAAATTTCTAAAAGCACAGTGGCAACATTTAGAACAATGTACTAGTACCCATCATTTCCCAGGGAAAAATCACGAAAAATACATATATTTACAAAAGATACACTATATTTTATACTACCACATTCCACGTAGATTCATTGTAGTTTTCTATTAGGAACAAATAACAATTAGGAATGTTACATCACTGTAACATAATACCTTCTTCTAAACCAGGGATGTCAAACTCAAGACCCATCAGGCCCACAGGGTGTTTAGATCTGGCCCGCAGGGCTGGCCTGGAAATAGCAAAGGACTGGCTCACGGTGCCTCTACTAATGAAAATGGAATGTGCATGGACCCCTCGCCAAGTTTTGGCTGGCAGAGTACTGAAGGAGTGCTGCCATGCCGTGCTGCCATGCTACATGGCTATGCCCACCCTGGCCATTCCTCCAGCATCCAATGTCAAACACAACCCTGATGTGGCCCGCAATGAAATCAAGTGTGACAGCCCTGTTCTAAACCATCAATTTACTGTACAAATCCATATTTCAACCCTATCAGCATTACTATTACATGTTGCAAGGGCTCCTCATCCATTCTAAACAATTTAGATTGCTTATCTAAAGTAAAAGTTAAGGCACTGTGATAGAAAGCAGTTCCACAGGATTGGTATCATTAAAAAAAAGTTATGATCTCTTCCTGCCTATCTAGCCCTAGTTGTGAATCTAGGAAGATTCTATGTTATGGATGTTAATACATCCAGAGTTACCTTTGGAGTAGACAGTATGCTAGATGGTTTCTTAATATTGTAGTATTTGGGGGGTTTTCAATACAAATTTACAGCCTCCAGACACCAGGTCTGGACAATCACATAATTGGCCCAGCCTGGGACTGACATGCATATCTGATTATAATCAGCATAATGATGATACCTCAACCCAAACTGACATGATTTTTCCCAGCAGTTTCATGTGAATAGTGAATTAGGAAAAAGAAGGAGGAATCTCTTATTGGATAAGCCAAGAGGTGGATCTGTCCTCCCAAAATAAGGTCTAGAGCTGCACATTCAGAAAGAAGCAGAAATACTATAGCACTCTGTAGTCCAGAAGGATGCAATGATAGACAACTTAAACACTGAAAGATTCTAGAAAGCTGTGTTGTCCTTTTCTAGCACTCTTGTTAATTTATCTACAAGCTTTTCTAATGTGGTTTCTATGCCATGCCTAGGCCTGAATTCAAAATGAAAAACAGCTCTAAAGTTGATAATCTACTTTTTAATGGTACATTGCAGTTGAAGTCACATTATCTTATCAATATTATCTAAAGGGAAGAATGTAATTTGGCTAATCTTTTAAAATTGCTTTAACAATATATCTATGTTATCACCTTAGCAAAAGATGAAAAGAGAAGTTAAATAAGAAGAAAAAATACTTCTAAGAAGTTGTTTTTCATCCTCATCTAGAGGGACATGAAGTCCTTTCTCATTGTCTTCAGTTCTCCAAGTAAAGCTGAAAGTTAGACCTGAATTATGAATTAAATGCCATCTAGCTGAAAGAAAATTCTTTATATGGAAGTTTTTTTCCAGTAAGGCTTACATTAGTTTAATTTCTCTTGTATAGAATTGTATGGAAAGGATGAGATCACTGAATGTGTGAATTAAGGCAATGGGAAAAATCAGCCCTTTTTGAATGTTAATACTTTGAATGCTCCGAAATTTAAAATCCCTGCTTTTATTGGCATTGTTGTGATTTACATTGTTTTCTTTTTAAAAAAAGTAATAAAACATCTTTCTTTTCTTTCTAGAATATGTTGCCTTAGCCTGATTCTTAATTCTATTGAAAATTCTCATTTTGAGCAACTAATGTTACAAATCATCTTGGAACCATTGCTACCTAACACCCCAGCAGAAATGCAATCTTGGTGACTGGGAATTCAATGAATAAAAGGAGCACCATTCAGGAAACTTTGCACCATGTAGTCTTCCTGTAACTAAGACTGTTTTTTAGTCAGTGTCTCTTTAGGTTCTCATCAAAATGCTTTTTATGTCTGCAAGGTTAAATCTTTGTGAGCTACAACCTGAAGATAAATATTAACTTCACTTCAGGGAAAAGAAATAAACAGAAGTTTAGAAGCAACATATAACAAGCGCAAATTTCTTCCTGGATATAAAGAACTCTGCATCCTGTTTGTTTCCTCAGCATGAATTCAAACAAGCATTACTGCAGAATACAGACCTGTATACTGTCACACTGCCTATTTAACCTATATACAGAGCATATCAAGATAAAGGCGGGGCTAGATGAATCACAAATTGGAATTAAGATTGCTGGAAGAAATATCAACAACCTCAGATATGCAGATGATACCACTCTAATGGCAGAAAGTGAAGAGGAACTAAAGAGCCTTTTGATGCAGGTGAAGGAGGAGAGTGTAAAAGCTGGATTGAAACTCAACATTAAGAAAACTAAGATCATGGCACCCAACCCTCTCAATTCATGGCAAATAGACGGGGAAGAAATGGAGTTAGTGACAGATTTTATTTTCCTGGGCTCCCTCTCACAGATGGGAACTACATCCAAGAAATTAAAAGACGCTTGCTCCGGCGGAGGAGCAAGATGGTGAAAGACGTATTAGGAGTGTATGTAGGGCCAAAAAGACATAGATGGAGGGGATGGGATGGGGGAGGTGAAGTACTCTTGAGGTTGTAAGTAAAGCAGACTGCCAAGCACCTGAATTTTGATCACATTATGGTTGTAGAACTGCAACAGACATAGTTTTAGAGCCAGTCATAAGTCCCTTTCTTTAGCACCATCTTTATTTAAACTAAAGAAGAAATGGTTGTATGTTGCCTATATTCAAAAACATTTTGCAATATTGAAATGTATGAAAGTTCAGAAGACTATAGATGGACTTGCACTTTAACCACTCTGCTCTACCTAAAAATTGTTCTAGCATTCCCAAATCCCTTTAAAGTTTATTTTTAATTCTCATTTCTTTCTCTCAGCATTTTTTGATCTAACTGAAATTTCCATTGCTATTTTTTTTTGACACAGAGACATAGGACACTTTTGTTCAATTTCCTATTACCAAATCATTTTCAGAACAGTTTGAACCTGTGATTGTTTGAATATCTACCATCTTTGAAATACTGGGAATATTGTGTGCCAGTCAGTCTCATCTTGCATGTGACCATTACAATAATGCAAAAGTTATCTAATTAATATCTCACTAGCCTGATTGACTGCTGGTTATGGAGTAAGTAAAAAGCTCTTTAATCTCAAAATAAAGAAGAACATCAATATCTATCCATTCATATGTTCAATACTTACTGCATGGATCTTCTGATCATTTGCAAAATATAAAAATAAATACAAAGAAATCTGGTTGCTGTGATGGCAAGCTTTTTTACCTAAATATTTGTTCTTCTTTTCTAAAAATGGTATGAAGGTGAAATTTCAATTTCAAATTTATTGGTCACATACACAGTCATACATGGTACGATATGCAGTGAAATGCTTACGCAACTGC
>JAEANM010021141.1:0-11931 GCA_017656035.1 Myanophis thanlyinensis
TTTTATCTTTATTGATTATGAGGCCCGCTACGTCTCCAAATTGCTCTATCTCTTTTTTTTAGTTTTATTCCCGTCTCTAGCAGCTCTTCTATAAAAATTACCAAGTCGTCCACAAACACCTGGACTTCGTATTCTTCCTGCCTTATTTTGAGTCCTTTAATCTCTGAATTAGATCATATTCTTGTTAACAATATTTCTAAAGTTAATATAAAAAGTAGAGGTGATAGCGGGCATCCCTGTCTGACTCCTTTCTTTATCTCTATCCTGTTTATCAATTCCCCATTTATTATTACTCTAGCATTCTGATTGGAATAAATAGACTGTATCACATCTTTGAATTGGTTCCCAAATCCCATCATTTTAATTTGTTGAATCATATATTGCCAATTAACTCTGTCAAAAGCTTTTTGTGCATCTAAGAAAATTAAAGCCACTTGTTTCTCCAGGTGCACCTCATAGTATTCCAATATGTCAATTATCATTCTAATGTTATTTCTTATATGTCTCATTGGTAGAAAGCCATTTTGATCAGAATGTATTTTACCATTTAATAATTTTTTCAGCCTTTCTACCATCAAATTCATGAATATTTTATAATCTAATATTTTATAATATAATTTAAGTAAAGAAATACGTCTATAATTTTGGATCTGTGTGCTGTCGGTACTTTCTTTTGATATTAGTGAAACATATGCTTCCCTCCATGAGTTTGGCAGTTTTGCTTCCTTTAATACACCGTTACAAACTTTCAGCAAAACCCATTCTATTGTTTTTCCTAATATTTTATAAATTTCCCCTGGTAACCCATCTGTTCCTGGTGTTTTATTATTTTTTTGTTTTTGGATTGCCTCCTGTAGTTCCTCTATTGTAAAATCTCTATTTAGTGCCAGCCATCCTTTCCTCCTCTGTCATTATACATTTTTTCTTAAGCATAATGTAAATTTCAACCTTTCAGACGACATATTTTCCCATTGATCCCTCTGTATATTATAACAATAATTCTTAGCCCATTTATCACAAATAAATTATTCTTCATCTTTTTCAAATTTCAATTAAAATTACATATTTTAACAATTACATGCTATCATCAGGACACAGTTGCACTTCAAATTTCTGTCTTGCTTTGCTCCGTACCATAAGTATTTTTAACTGTTGACAACTATATCGTTCTGTCATTAGTAATTTGTCTTTGCCTGTTGTTTCTCTTCTATAAATGCTTCTTCTGAGATCCATGTTTTCTTTTTGTAAAAAAAAAAAAAGATAATGATTTTGTGATGTAAGGTTTTGAGGATTGAAAATAGGTTATAGAAAGAAGGGAATTATGATGTAACCCTAGAGAGAGAGGTTTGATTACAATTGTATGCTAAAAGGAAAATCTGAAGCAACTTCTACATATATTTTTCATGTTTTATGTTCTTTTTCTTTTTTTACATCTCCTTTTTTCTTTTTTCACATTTGATATATTTTTCTTTGAATGTATTTTTAATACATACGTAAAATCTTTTAATAAAATCTATTTTAAAAAATTACAGTCACGGACCAAAGGAACAGTAAGAAATTAGAAAAGATAGATAAAATGTGTCAAGAAGTGAATGTAAAAAAGCAGAAAAGAAGTAAAATGATGATGAAGGCAGATTGTCAAGATAAGGAGTAGTAAAATGCTATTGGACATTATAAGTCAGTATGCACACTGTGGACCCAAATGTTTTAACAGGCTTTTGAGAGATTTTTCTAGAAAAGAAAAGACCAGTTTAGGATTAGGATGATGAGTCTGGGCATCTATCATTAACCAGAGCTCAGGTATCCAGAGATATCTCCAAAAAAAACCCCATGTGATCGATTCAAACTCTGCATCTGAACTATACATATTAAAAAAATCTGATTTTTAAAGGTAGTTTATCAAATATTGTCTAAAAATGTCATTTTGTTTGAGACTAAATGTGTAAAGTTATTTGGAAGGCCTGCTGATAAAAGTAACATGGGGTGAAATTCAGTTTTGAAAATATGAATAAAATATTCCGTTTGAATAAAATATTTTATGTGTAAGCACACCTATAGCTTTTTCTAAACTATGAGTAAAGTGTGGGTTGAGAGGCCACAAAAAACCAAATCCAGCAACTAATTATTTCTTCCAAGAGGAAAATTGATCAGCCAGAGAGCTAGGCTAAGAATTCATCTTCAAACTCTTTCAACCAATATTTCAGCTGGCAGGTTTTCATTGGGACCTTTAGCAAGGCACAGCTGAAGAACGATATTTGCCCTGGTGTGTGGTAAGAGGAGAGGGCACCCAGGATGATCCTCAAAATTTGAACTTCAAATGCAAATGTATCCTTGTAGGTGCAAAACTCTACATGAGAAAACTGGTCTTGGCATTTAATAGTTTGACTGCAACTGAAATACAACTATTACCCATATGGCTGATAGGTTTGATTTAAGCATTAGTAGCCTGTACTAAAAAGTCATGAATTTGTTGTTTTTCAGCCAATGGAAGATCTGAAATAAATTCCTAGTTCTATCTTGACCCATTCAGTTTGCATATGATTGATGAGTTTCCAATTATGCAAACTGTTTGGCTTTTTGTGATGCTTCTGTCATCATTTTCAAAGGTTGATTTCCAGCTTTTATCTTAAGAACAAAATATTTGAAATCCTACAGGTTTTGGTGTAGGCCATTCCTGGACACAACCCAAGATGTAATGTCATCTAGAAGAGTGGAAATTGATTTGTGAGCCAGGATTCGGGATGGAAGTCAAATTTGGTGTGAGCCTGAAACAATATTATTAACAGAAAAGATATATAATAGAAGAGCTAAAACATCACATACAATTCCTTTCAGAGTGGGAATTGAATCCACTGTGACATTATTACATGAATATTTAACAAAAATAAATGTTTTCATATAGCATTTTATACGTTTTATCAAAAAGTGAGGCTGTTAATGCCCTTCGTAGCCTTTCCTGAAAATTGCCTAAAAAGCTATCTTTAATTCAACGAAGGTGGCTTAGTTAGAGTAAGCTTCAATAATATTTCTATTTAAGAAATAAATTAGTACTATATATTATCATATTACAAGGAACCAAGAATGAAACCAGGATCTACTCAGTAGTTTCTTCATGCTGTTCACCCATAGACCATATTCTTGCAGACTAAAGCACAATCTGTCTACCTATGGGATATATAGTCTCTGAATTGCTGGTGGGGGGGGTCCACTGTGGGGCTCTTCCTGACTACCAGGGATTCCAGGCTGATTTGCCTCTTAGCTTGAGAAAGACTCTTCTCCTGTGACACTGCTCCACATTCCAGCACAATAAAAATTATTATTATTTATAGAAATATGTATTTAAGATTTAATCAGTTGGAATTGCTTCATGGCAACACCTAGTCATGTTAAGAATTGTCACAATAGTAATTATTTGCACCCATGAGTAAATATGAGTCCCAGCACAGCAGCCCCCATTCAGGATTTATGGTTAGCTGCTCTGGGATAATCAAATCCCATCTAGCCACTTTGTGATTTATCATTTGGATAATAAATATGAGGATGTCTGAAAGGAGGTGAAGATTTGATGGAATGTATACTGTAGTGGCTTGAATAACTTGGAGGCACCATTGTTTGAATGGTACATTTCAGATACAGTTCAAAAACTGCAGAAAAAGATCTTGGCCAATGCATTAGACCAGGGGTGTCAAACTATTTCATTGAGGCTGCATCAGGGTTATGTTTGACCTCGGGGGGGTCAGGGGGGACATGGCCAGCTTGACATCACTTGTGTCAGGGGTACCTGTGGTGGCCTGAGCGCTCTGCCAACAAAAATGGGCTCCCGAGCTCTGCTTTCAGTGGCCACAGCCGCCTACAAACCTCTGCCAGTAAAAACTGAGGCACTGTGGGCTGATCCTTTGCAGTTTCCAGGGCAGCCCCAGGCACCAGATTTAAGCAACCCATAGGCCAGATCCAGCCCCTGCAGATCCACACGTGCACTAGACTATTTAAGTTGATGGTTTCTTAATGGGGGGGATTCTTGATTCTGGGTGCAGCTACCAAAATCTGGACTAAGACCAAAGGATCTGATTAATGAGACATAGTCAATACCAGGGTGAAGAACAATTTTGAAATTCAAGCATTGAACAGATGCATTATGAACTACTGAAATGTAGTCAGAATACTAGTGTCACCCATCTTCAGAATGTGTGTTCTTCCTCTAAGCTACCAGTTGATGAACCATTTTAGAGTAAATAATCAAAAACTGAAGCCATCTGAGGAAATCTCTAACCCAGTAACTAGAAGAGAAGCTCATGAGAGGAAATTTATAAGGGATGCTGCCCCTTAGTCCAGTGAAGGAGAGTCAGTCTGTCTGTCGTCCGTCACCTATCAAATTTAGAGACTGTCCCATTTTCTTCACAGAGCAACTGTATGTACATTTATCAAGGACTGATTGAAGATATTGGAAGTGAATACATTGCTGAGGTCTCTTCTGCAAAACCAAAACAAAACACAAGAAAAAAACCTGCTGTCTATATCAAACAAAATTCTTGCAGACCAAGAAGAATGAAATGAGTACCAAATTTATCTGCCAAAACTCATTACTGCTATTTTGATTTAACTCAGCACATATAGAGGTCATCCTCAAAAGATCTGAAGGATTTTATTTGTAGTACTTTTGAGCCACCCAATAATAAGAGTTATTTAAACAACTTACAAATAATCTTCCACAGTCAAGTTCCATTATGATTACCTATATGCATATACATGTGTATGTGTATATTTATATGCAGAAAGTCCTCAACTTACAACTATTTGTTTAGTGACTACTCAAAGTTACAACAGCACTGAAAAAAAGTGACTTACGACCATTTTTAACACTTATAACCGTTACAGCATCCCCATGGTCACATGATCAAAATTTGGACATGGGCAACTGGCATGTATTTGTGACAATTGAACTGTCCCAGGGTCATGTGATTACCATTTTAACCTTCCCAGCTGGTTTCCAACAAAATAAATAAGAGAAGCCAGATTTGCTTGTTGACCACATGATTTACTTAACAACTGCAGTGATTTGCTTAACAACTGTGGCAAAAAAAAAATAGTAAAATGGGCCCAAATTCATTTAACAACAGAAATGTTGGCCTCAGTTGGGATCATGTCAAAAACTACCTATATACCCTGTTTCTCCAAAAAGACAAGCCACCTTGAAAAGAAGCCCTATTACATTTTTGAGTGCATGCAATGATACTAAGCCCCACCTACAAAATTAACCCTAATTAAGACCCTGCCCACACTGGGGTGCAGGGGGTGGGGCAAGGCACACAGGTAAAAAAATAAGCTAGAGTAGGGATGGGGGAGTGGAGCTGCCCTACTTACCAGGCCTTGCACACCCCGACACCTGCCTCGCCTTCTGTGGCCGCTTCTTCTGCGGCCACTTGCCACCACCCGTATGCATCATCCCAGCCTCCATTTCGCCTTCAGATGCCTTCCGTAAATGTCTCTACAGATGATAATAGAGCTCTGGGGTGATCCAGAGTGCTGTTATTATCTGCAGAGGGCTTTCTGGAAGGCATCTGAAGACAAAATGGAGGCCGGGGCGATGCAGCCACAGTAGAAGTGGGCCAATAGCGGGCTCCTGCTAGGCAGGGCTGTGGGTGCCACTGTCGTGAGGTGAGTCAATAATCGGAACCCTCCAAAAAGAAGGCCTAGCCATTTTTGGGGGTATCAAAAGAAAATAAGACCCGGTCTTCTTTTTGGAGAAAAAGGGTATTAATACTAATGGAAGAGACAAAATGAATGGGATTTAGCATCCACTGGGTTTCTATTTTTTCAGCATTTTTTTTTAATCCCTCGGCAAAGGGGAAGAGGCATGATCTGAAGTTTACTTGCTCATGCAAACAGGAACAAAGATTCCTGCCTGAATAAGGAAGAGATGTTGGTCCTGTTTTTCTGGTTTTAAAAGTAGCCAGTGATGGACCCATGATCTGAGTTGGTATAACACTTGTTTCATATTTTACTACTAATTCATTGGTTGGTTTCTTACACCTCACCTTTTCTTCAGCCACAAAAGATGGCATACATACCATTTCTTCCTCCACTTTTTCCCACAAGAACAACCCTTGAAAGGTTGGGCTGAGAGAGGGTGACCGGTTTAAAGTCATCTAGCAAGTTTCCACGTCTCCCCAGTTTTGGTTCCAACATCTTAATCACCACATCACATTGGCACACCTAATTGTTGTGTCTGCGCATGTGCAGGTGGAGTTCTCCCTCTAGTCCACCTGTGCTGCGCTGCGGGCCGACAGTTGATTGGCTTCCGGCCCAAAGAGTCCTGATTGGTCAGGACAAGCCTGCAAGCTGATTGGCTGCAGGCAGAGCCGTGGGAAGGTATAAAACAAGCGGCCCACCTGCGGTCCACGAAGAGAAATAAAGGGCACCCTCGCGATCATCTAGACCAACCCGCATCTGTGAGTTTTTTAGCGCCTAAACGACCAGGGATCTTCGGGATTCAACACTAATCATAACCAACTGAACAATATAACATTCTTAGCCCCTTGATGATTAAGGCATCCAATAATGCCTAGGAAACCTGTGCCTAAGAATTAGGATATATAGAGTTTATTTTCTGAAAACAGGTAAGTACTAAACGTGAAGCACATGAATAGGATGTGCTTCAGAATAAAACTATCTCTGGTATCTAGACAGATTTAGAAAAAGAACAATCCTGACATGTATATACATAAATAAGAAATAAGAGTGATGAATTCTGTGCTCTATCATTTTAATTAGATAGAAATAAAATGCCAAAAGGAGGGGTGCTATTTGCCTGTAAAAGGTGAGAACATAAGACACATTTCAACATTGATTTTAACTCCATAGCAAAGATTATCAGAGATTCCTGCTACATTAGTCAATATTAGAGTTGTCTCAGCTTTGCTACAATCATCTTTTAAAAATAGAACCAGAAGCCATATTTAAGTTACTAAGTGCCACAGATAATTAGCATTCACATAAGCTCAATATTTACCCTACTTATGACATGAATCACAGCCATGACCTGTGGCTGGATTAAATGTCAATCCTGAGTTCTAATATATTTCACAAAATATATTATTCTAAACCCATAACAAAAATCTATATGCTGGAAAATATGTAACATTACTGGAAACATATAAAACTATTTAGAATAATAAGAAAGCTATTTTGAGCAAATGTCTTGATTGTTATTTGAATGCTGGTTTTATAAATATTGAAATACTCTAATTTCATCCCTCTATGAAGAATATAGCAAACAAATTGTTAAAAATTCTTATGATTGAATAGGTAAGAATAAATGTAATTAAAATTATATACACACAAACACATATACACACTAAGAAGAAGATCCTGAAGTTAATAAGTATGTAAAATACATTAATAAGTCATTGAGAGAGTTTTTACAGAATAAATAAATGCCACCCTCCTGCCAGGTTTTTTTAAAATCTAAACTGTGGGTTCCATATAAAGATAAGGAGTTTAATTTTCCTGATTTTCAACTTTATTGTGGGGCTTATATTTTTATTTGTATTTATTTATGATAGCTTTTTTCCCATAAAACAGCATAAACAACAGTAAGATATATTTATTGATATTTTTGTTATTTTGAATTGGCAATTTTCATGCTGGAAATGTGATATATTTGAAATGATCACATATATTATTGGCTTTTGCTCTACAGTTGTTCCACTTGGATTGAGTATTCATATTATTGTTAATTTGAAGTAGAAACTGAAAGAAAAATTGGGTTCCAAGATGTTAATGTGATATTGAATTTACCTACCGTATTTATGATGAAATTTGGAAGAGAGAAAGATGGTAGACTCATTCAAGTCAATATTGAGTCCTGAAAATTGTCTGGACTAGTTCCTGCAATTTTCTGGCAAGATTTCAGAAGTATGTCCTTGCCTACTTTCTAGGGCTGAGAGAGAATGACTGGCTGAGGGTCACCCAGCAGGCTTTTTGCCTGAAGCTGGGCTAGAACTTATAAACTCCTGATCTCTAGCCTGGTGCTTTCACTGCTATATCAAACTGTATCTCTATAATAGTTACTCTCTATAAAATATTTCCTAAGTATTTTATAGCTAATTTTATTGTAATTCATTTGTCCAATTCTAATAAGAGTATTTGAATGGCATCTTGTTTTAGGCATGTTCATAGACATTTTTTCCCCTTCCCCAACAACTCCTACATATAAGAGGACACTAAAATTTCCAGCGTCCATTATTTTGCTTTCAAGGTAATTTAACACTTGGCCTTGCCTTGCAGCAGGGAACTGGAATATTATGTGAACAGATATGCTTATCTCAATGTGATTAGATAAAAACATATGGTTGTTGTGGCAGTGGCCCAGGAAATGACTGAGTACATCATGTGAGCAAGAAAGAACAGCTATTGAATATGCATTATTCTGAATTGCCAGCCTGTTTTTTTATCAGGGACATAAAAAAAAAATTTTGCTCCTCTTTTTGTGAAAGGAGTCTCAGCTAAGTAGCCTTTTTCTTGCTTCAAGGAAGATGAGGTTTGGAATTATTGTCCCATAGAATGCCAGTACCCAGTCAAATGCCAACCTCAGTCCTTTTTCTGTCCAGACATCATACACAAGTTCCTTTTATTCCCTGGATCTTGAGTTCCAAATTCAAATTCAAATTTATTGGTCACATACACAGTCATACATGGTACAATATGCAGTGAAATGCTTATGCGACCGCCCGCAACAGCGAGTAAGTTAAAGCAAAATGGGAGGGTGGGGTAGGAAATAAGTTAGGGATGGTTGAGAAGGTGGGAGTTAGATACAGTCATAGTTCCTGTTGTAGTCCTGAGTGTGCTTGTGGTTCCTGGTTTAGTGTCCGTATTGCCTGTGGAAAAAGAGTTCCTCTTCAAATGCATATTTTTCTCATTTATTTTCAGGGTGTATATACTGCTTCAGTTGGTACCAACTTTGAGCAGTTTACATACCCTTTTTTGTAAATAAGAATAAAAGTAAACAGTGTTCGGTTACTAAGAGTTGACAATGACTAGATGGTGCATAATTAATCTTAATAATAATCGCAGTAAAAGAATCAGCAATCATGAGATGCATAGTAGACTAGCCCTAAGTGGAGGGGCAATGAAGGCCATGGAAAAGATGTCCACATGCAGAGAGGTGTTTATTGCTACAAAGATCAGAATCGTGCAGGCAGTGTGGCCCACTATGGAAGTGAAAGCTGGGTTTGAAAAAGCAGGAGAAAAAGAACATTGAGAAGACTCCTGGGAATATCATGGACAGCCAAGTAGATAAAACAAATGGATAATCAAACTATTCAAGCCAAAGTTCTCACTTGAGTGCTATAAGTGTCTTTTCTGCTATTTCAGCTGCTCAGAAAACCAGAGTACCACTTGATGGATGCACAGAGGCCACATAGGCACAATCTAATCCAAAGCCTTCATCATATACCCATTCGAGGCAGAGACTAAAACATTGCTTGAATTGCCTACACATCCCCAAGAAAAAGCCTAAGCCCATCTGGATCCATTAGTCATTTCGATGAACTGATCAAATAAATCCTTCTTCCCTGTAGGGGAGGATAGCATTATCAAGCTAGATCAGGGGTGGGCAATTATGGCTCCTTCATGACTCGTGGACTTCAACTCCCAGACTTCCTGAGCCAGCATGGCTGGCTAAGGAATTCTGGGAATTGAAGTCCACGAGTCATGAAGGCGCCATAATCACCCATCCCTGAGCTAGATGATGATCAGAAAGCCAAAAAAAAGGCATAAAGTAAAAAAAAAAGGCCCATGTAAGAAGAAATTAAGATGTGATTGAGAGAAGGAGCTCATTGTAGGAAGGATCAATGGAGACATACAAACAGCATTGTATAAAGGCCCTCTTTGCCATAGCTGCTACTCAGGAAATGAGTCAAACTATGAACTAGTTTGATGCCGTGACTATGACCTTCTTTAAAGATGGAATAGCCCAGGAATCAGATGGTTTTGTCACTTAAAACCGTGTTACCTCACAGGGCCTGAGCTTAAATTTGTTAGGGGGCTCTAACAGTTTCCAGTCAATACTATGTCCCTGAAAGGGAGAGATACCAAAAAGATGAAATCAGGTTGCAATGATAAAACATGGGCGGGGGAATCTTCTCTACAAAGACCATGAGAAGGAGATACTCATCTTGTCTTCTGAATCAGTGGTTCTCTGATTTTCACATAGTCTCTGCCTTTAAGTCATAACTGCCATGTTTTTCTCCTAGCAATCTGGATAAGGAACAGTTAATTCAAAAACTAGTAATATTTATTGGAAAGAAAATGAAGGTTAAAGTACAAGAATTTCATTTGTTTTCAAATGAGGTTTCTCTGTTTACCCAATTTTGGCGGCCAAAGCCTTGTATGTCGTGTCAGGCTCCCATAATAAAGGGGACTGAAAGCGAGCTGTTTGTGTAAAGACAGGAAAACTTGCACCTGTTTGTGGTGCTGATAAAAGTTGTAGTGTTTTTAGTAGTCTGAGAATTAACTCCCACATCAACCGTCTCTTGTCAAAGAACCCGAATCCTTTCATGATTCATCCAAAAAAGCCACTTTTCTCAAGAAGGACATTTACATAGAAAGGCGGGCATGGAGATGGACATCCTTGGTGAATGCTCCCTTCATTGGCAGCCGTTTATTCCTGAGGCAAAAATGCCCCCTTCATTCTTATGGACTTCCAGAGAACAATTAAAACTTGGCTTTTCAGAACAGGTAGAGTTCTGAGGTTCTTAGGTAGATCCACATCATTCTTGGTTGTTCTTTTGCACAGTTCTCTTTTTGGTTTTATCCTCTCTGTACAGCCTCTTTTTTTGTAAAATCCAGTCTTGGAATTGTTTCTAGATTTTGATTATATTGCCTAGGACTCTGGAATAGAGTGGTTTGTAAACCTTATCAATAAATTTAGGCATTCTGTTGTAATATTTATCTGTGATCAGTTTCAAAAAGTATAATTTCAAACACCTGCACTGTGTTCCACTTACTGAGTCCCATCTAAAACCTGTTCTAGATGGTTGACCATCCTACCAACACAGACAACCTTTGCTCTATTCCCATTTATATAGGCAGTCCTCGACTTATAACCACAATTGAGCCCAAAATTTCTGTTGCTAAGTGAGACATTTGTTGCGAGTTTTGCCCCATTTTATGACCTTTCTTACCACAGTTGTTAAGTGAATCACTGCAGTTGTTCAGTTAGTAACATGGTTATTTAGTGAATCTAACTTCCCCACTGACTTTTCTTGTCAGAAGGTCGCAAAAGGTGACCACACGACATTGGGACACTGCAACCGTCATAAATATGAGTCAGTTGCCAAGCAGCAGAATTTTGATTAAGTGACCATGGGAATGCTGCAAAGTTCATGAGTGTGAAAAATGGTCTTAAGTCACTTTTTTCAATGCGGCTGTAACTTTGAATAGTCACTAAAAGTACTATTGTCAGTCAAGGATTACTTGTATTATCTTAAGAATGTTGTTTATTTGTAAAATGTGTGTGGTAACCATCAAGGCCAGGATTTCATTTGAAGCCTATCTCTGGACCTTCTGACTTTTATTTGGGATTGAGCTTCCAAAATTTAGGAGTCTATGGACCCATTTCAAATTGTGACTGGATCTTAGGGGTGCTCTAACAAAATGGCTGCTAGGACAGACCATCCACCAGATGGTGAACTTGCTGAGGTTTATCCTCCTTCTAACCTACCAAAACAATCATTTCCAGTCTAGCTTACTCTTTTCTTTCTGGGTAAACTTCCAAGCAAGGCAGTGGTGCAGTAACCCATTGTTTTCCAAGAATGCTGTGAGGTTCTAACTTTCCTAGAATTACACATGATTCTAGAGCAGTGTTTCTCAACCTTGGTGACTTTAAGATGTTTGGACTTCAACTCCCAGAATTCCCCAGCCAGCAAAGCT
>JAEANM010021142.1:0-11566 GCA_017656035.1 Myanophis thanlyinensis
CTGTAAACCGCCCCGAGTCCTTAGGGAGATGGGGCGGTATATAAATATGATTAAAGATAAAGAAAGAAAGATAAAGATCTTCCCACTCCCTCAATTCAAGGAGGGAGCGGATCACTCTAAACAGGGCAGCCGGGCGGTTTTCCACAGACTCAATAAGGGTGGAGAAATAGGAACATCTCTCTGTCCTTATCACCACTAATACATCCTAATATGGGTTCGTAAAAGTGTTCGGTCAGACTCAGAATGGCTAGCCCTCCAACGTCTCTCTAGGCCTCTTTTTTGGCGCTTCATCTCCCTAATCTCCTTGGAAAACCAGGGAGCCAACTGGGATCGACGCCGAGTCAGAGGCCGCAAGGGCACGACCCGATCAAGATAATATAAAACAAACCCCTCCCCTTTTATTTTCCTTAAGGAACAAGCCAGGTATAGCTCACCAATTATATACCAAGATTCTTTCTGAATCCCCCCCATTTTTCTTGCAATCAACTGCAATCGCATTAGCAGCGTCCTTCTATTTTGTATTCCGCATAGTACTATCATCTAGCATTTCTTCTATCCTAGGAAGTAAAAAAAAAAACACAATCCAAAAACTTGCATTTATCACAAATAGAAAAAGCAATGCCATGTATTTTGGGAGACAGTTCTGTAGATGTCCTTTTGTTGGGAGGGAGGGAGTAATGAAAATGCTACCAAAATTGTGTACTTGAAAAATTTTGGATGTATAAGCTTCCTATAACTTTTGTTTCAGTTATTTCTAAAAGTATATATTGGAGGGATGGATGATTTCTTTCTAAAAAAATATCTTTATTTTGCTTTTAATTCATGTTTTTCTTTGTGTTAATATTATCACAGGCTTCCTGGAGTCGCCTGTTGCTAGGAATAAGGATCATTAATCTAATAAAAAGCCAAATTAAAAACTATCTCTAAAAAGACAGCAACAGGTATAAACAGTGAAATTTGTCACTGTCCCCTCCTTTTCTAAAAAGATCCAACACTTTTCTGTCTTTCTCTGTTGTTCTGATGGGACTTTGAGCTATTGGCTCAGGATTTTGTTCTTCATGTTCTGTGGCTATGATTACTGTTTTCTAGGCAGGAGCATGGAGGTGAGATAAATTGCTGCTTCCTTCTGCCCGCTTTGGTGGAATGAGATACTCTGTTGTTGGCTAGTTTCTCTTTCCCATATCTATTGCCTTTAGGCAGGGAGTGGGAGAATAAACAAAGGGCTCTCTCAGCAAGTTCAGTTGTGACTACGCAGTAGTAGCCCGAGTGAGTGAAACAATTCTTTTTAAGTTGAAGGAGTGGTTTCCTGGCACCCCTAATAAATATTTAATTTCATCCTTTGCAGACATATTTTGCAAAGCCTCAAATGGTCTGAGATGAAATCATGGCCAAACCCTTTTAAATCTCTGTATCCAGTTCTTATGCACTTATGCCAGGAACATAAATTACCCTCCCTTTTCTAGGCTTGCAAAATACATAATACATAACAGTTGCTGGTCTGTTCCTATCTCCAAACATAACAACCTGGCAGCATTGCAGATTCTTCCTTGGTTATCTTGAGTGTTCTCTATGACCCACTTTATTGTATCTCTTACTTCTGTTTAGAAAACGCTGTCACAATCATTTGCTCAGCTTCCAAGATTAAAACGATAAATGTTAAATTATACTGCTGGCTGCCTGGATGAAATGGTTACATCTCCCACCAAAGTCATGCATGGCCTTGATGGCATTTATAAAAAGCCCTTATTTGACCTGGGAGATTTTCAGTCTGTATTTTTACATTATTCCTTATAATATATTGTACATCAAATTCAGAATCTAAAAAAAGGTACAAAAATGTACAATAGCGTGTAATTTAAAATCATATAACTTAAAAACCATATTACAAAGAGAAATAGCAATTATTATTATTATATTTAAAGCAACACATCCATTTTTTTTTTTACATTGCTGGCTATTATCTTCATGCAAAAGTTAATGTTAAATTTCAAGCGGGAAAAAGAAAAAGAAATTTAAAAATGATCCAATTCAGAAATGGAACTTCTCAAAGTAGCAGCAATTTAAAAAATAGATACTAATGGTGTAATATAGGGAGGGAGGGAAGGATGGACTCTGGACTAGGATAGTTATGGGGGACAATAACAACCTATTCTTATAAATAAATAGTTATAATAATATTATAAGATTGTACGTTCTGATTCTGAATCAGTGTGTGTTATTTTGTATTTATTGGAGCTCTCTCTCTCTCTCTCTCCATCTCTCCCCCCCCACCTCTCTCTCTCTGTGTATCTATGACAGTGACGGAAATATAGTTTCAATGGAATGGGAGTGTTGAGATGAATGTTGACCTGAAGGATAATGAGGCAGATAAAAGATATATCTGGGACCTTGATGTTTAAAGGATCTTACTGGGTCACAGACACCCTTGTAAACAACTCGCTGAGTGCAAGAAGGATAGGAGCAATAAATAGGACATGTACAATATTTCTTTGATCACAATACCATTATTGTAATGGGCTTTCCCTAAAGAAGTTTAGTAATCTTTGTTAGCCATCTTAAAATCTTAAAAATGTTTCAAAGACAGTTGCAAAATAATATTGTTTTTTTATTTTACAATTCCAGAGGAAGTCCACAAAAGACAGGGCCTTCTTTCTGGAAACTATTAGGTGACTGATTTCAAAGTTGGGACCCAAAGGACATCCACTCTGTGGAATCTTGTAGAGTGGGCAGAAACAAAGGAAAAGGTGGCCCCTATGCCACAAAGAAGTCAAATAGAAATAGAATAGAATAATTTTATTGGCCAAGTATGATTAGACACACAAGAAATGTGTCTCTAGTGCATAAGTTTGCGTCATGTATATGCAAAACAACAAAGTAATAATAATCATAGTAGCAAAAGTTAATGATAATAATAATATCAATAGAGAGTAGATGAGAAGATAAAAGTAGTGCGCTGAATTGCACCTGTAAATTTATTGGAAGTTCAGGTAGCAAAATGTGTTACATGGGCATATTGAGGCATGGCCATAATACCCATGAAGCTGAATAGTGACCCCACTGCAGTTTCTGGATAGTCTTCAGATGCAGCCCCATGTACAGCTTAATGTGGTAATCTACATTTATGGAATTAAAGAATGAGTGACAATGAGAAGAGAATACAGATCCAGCTAAGGTTCTATTGGCACTTTATAGTAATGGTGAAAAGGCCATTCTGGCCACAATGCCATCTGCTTCTCAAATAGATTTGTTGATCCAGGAGAATCCTTAAATTGCACACTAATTCTACTTGGGGAAACTTAACTACATTCAGAAATTTTCCATGACACTGGGTAAAACAAAAACTTACTGCTACTCCATCTTGTCAGGATTGGGTTTAAGACTGTTCCTTCCCATCCACATCTTTACAAGCATTAGGAGATGACTTTGACAGCATTGTCAGCCCAGAGATGACTTTTATCAATGCAATCATGGTATTAGAACACCCTGTTAGCAGATGAGCTTACTCAGAAGTTTTATGTAAATATGAAATATGAAAGGAAAGAATGTCAAACCCTCTGACTCATCACAGATAAAAGATCAACACTGACTAGAATGGGTCTGAAAGAAAGGAAGAGAACCACTGTGGACTCTCCTTCCCATCCTAAAAGCCACAGATGTTTAAATGAAAGAACATGGTTTTTAACAAATGAAGTTCAACATATTATATCAATGTAATAACACAGTAAGTTTATATCATTTTATATTCTAGTGTTGTATCATTCTTCTCCCCCCCTTTCTTCTTACACACAGATACATACATCCCTACACCCCATCTATAATTGCTTTATTTAGTGGAATAGATATGCTTATGAAAACTTGTCATATTTTAGCACTGAACATTGACTCTGATAACTATGCACTTATTGTCTATCTAGCAGAAAACTAACCTCAGAAAGATAGGTTGACATTGTTAGAGCAAAATAACAAATGTACAGCTTCTGTCAAGCTTGTGACCACTTTCAACTTACTGTAATTTCCTCACACCACTATAAGACACATAATGGCAGAGGATAGACAATAATGAAAGAATTCTAATGACAGAGTTGGGAAAACTTAAGGCATTTCATTAAGCAGATCTACTAGGATCTTTGTGGATCTGATCCACAAAGCCAATGGAAGCAGATTAAAAAACAAAATGACCTAGGTGAGAAGTGATAATTGGCAACTGTCCCTCTTGCATATTTGCACACATAATTTATACTTACCCTCATATTTTTGTTGTTGTTTTTATTGGAAAGGGGATCTTTACCTGGGTGAAACAAACATATTCTTTTGGCTTGTATTCTCCTCCCTTTTAATCTCTTACCATGGATCACGTAGTTAGAAGAAGAATGCTGAGATATCTGAAAGCTTGCCATTATTAGATTTCACCAGGTTTAATAGAGTATTTATTTATTTATGGCTGTTACTTTTGTCCCATGATTCAATCTTGACTTGTGGTATCTGCTTATGCAAGTCCTTGAAGATTTTTTTTTGAAATAATTTTCAGAAGTGATTAGCCTTGCCTTTTTCCTGGAGTTGAGAGAGAGTGATTGGCCCATAATTCATTAACTTTTTGTTTCTACAGATGTCTTTAACCCAGAGTTTCTCCAACTGTAAGATGTACCTCACTTGGACAGGCATAGAAAGATTCCAGGGGACATGTGAAAACCCTTTTAATTACATTGTTGCAAAAAAAAATTCCCTTGATTTTATTGTTCATTAGTGTTAATATTGATGTTTGGTATTTTGGGGGAGATGTTTAAATTTGGATTATACTAAAGGGAGATATGATGGCAAAAAGTTTAAGACCCATTCTTTAACCACTATAGCAAAACAGTTCTCAACAAACGTGCAACTACTATGCATTTGTGATTTCTTTTTCAACTAACATTCAACATGGCTGCCATTATTTTGTACTATAGAGATTTGGAAGAATTGCCAAGTACTTTGGCAGATAACTATAAGTGCTAAAGACACACCATTGGAACAATCATCTAAAGTTAAGCATTATAATGCCCCTTTGAGATCAATGAAAGGAATTTCTTATCTTGAAATAGATGGGGCTTAAATGAGCTTAATTTTAGCTAAATTCAACCCAGTGTAAATACTCAGTATTTTTGTGTGTGTTTCATTACAGATGATCAAAGACCCACATAGAAGACACATAATTCAATTAGGTCTTTGATGGTATAAACTCACTCAAGGCCTTTAAAAGTGACGCCTTGGTAAACTCTTGTTTTGTAGCCTCTTAAGCAATCTTTCAAGCATTTCTCCAGTATAGGTGAGGTTTTATTGGATACTGACTCAAAATCAACAAATGGAAGAGAATGAATTAAATTGTCTTCTTACAAGTTGACACAGAAGCAGCTAGGTAGGTCCCACATGGGCATAGAATCAAATGTCTTTTAAGAGGCACATCCTCTGTTCTCTGTAGCCTACAGTGATTATAGTCTCAGTTTTCTATTGGATTCAGTCCCAGGCCTCCCTTGCTGGGATATCAAGAACTGGCAAACTTCCTGCTCCCTGATTATGTTTCACTGTGGAGTAGTGCCACATCCTATCCTTACACTCAAACCTTTTTGACTTGTTTTTGAAATCCAGTTTTGGGGTTAAAACGGTAGATACTGACAGGATTTTGTCAAACAAATTCTGCGGAGGTAAACTAATAATTTAGGAAGTCATTCAGGGATATTAAAAAGACTAGTGTTAATGACACTTTGAGTAAAAGGAACAAAGACTAATTCCTCGGATTTGGAAGCATCTGAATTTTTTTTTTATCCTCCTGGAGATTTTGATTTTTTAATACATTCTTTGCCACCTAACTGAGAAGTCAGGGTCTGTGTAATATTCACATCTTTTTTTTTTTTTTTTAATCAGTTACAGATTCTGGTTAACCTGCTTTCTTCTGACTCAGACCCAATTTATGCAAACAGCAGAAGTAGTTTCATCTTTAGCATTCAAGAGATGCTGCTAAGATATTTGGGCCCCCAAGAATTGTTGCCTATCCCTAAACATTGTTTTATTCTTAATAAGTTGACACTGCAACCCTTTTGGAAGACAATGCACATTAACAACTGCATACAATTTATCATCCATTGGTCAAGTGTAAATTTCTTGCATTCTACATTACCCACTACCCAACATTTTAAGTGAAAAATGTAAGGTTATAATTATGCTTCACTTTATTTGCAAACAGGATGGATGTAGAGAATATTAAAGTGTGATCCTTGTTTTCAACAATAGTTTCCTATATTTTCCTATTTCTTTTGGTTTGAGGGGGTTTGCCACTGCATTTTTCAGGCTATTTGGAAAGTTTTCTGAAGGGACAAAGGATATCAAGCATGGTAGGCTGATCTGCAAATCTTATAGTAATTAATACCTTGTCCTAGTCTTTGTTGTGCATGCAAACAAAGTGTTGTTCTCAGCTACATATAAAGCTAGAAGGTGTGTGTATGTGTGTGTTTAATTCCTTATATGGGTATAGAACAGTGTGTGCATGTAATTACCTTATTACACATATAATTATCTTATTACCAAAGTAAAAATGTGTCTGCAGCTATCTTGGGGATATTGCATTGCTTGACCAGTCATCTAGAAAAGGCACAGAATGAAAAGTGTCATCATGGGAGCCATCTGACAGGTGTTGTTTCATTGAAAGGCACATTAAAATAAATGGACTTGCACTCTGCTTTATATAACTGATAATTAACAATGTAGGAAGAATTGTTAAGAAGAAGTGAACTCAATTTCTTTTTCCCCTTTTCTGCTAATTTGGAGTGGAATAGATAATTGTCAAGCTTTTGGGACCATATTACGCACATTGGCACAATTGAAGCTTTCACCACAATAATTTAATTAGTGTTGCAAAAACTGGCCATCAATTAAAAACAAAAACAAAATACTCAATCCTGATACCACAGGATGCTGCGCTGTAAACCCTTGTAAGTCTAAATATTGCACCATTTTGTTTTGAACATTGTGTACATGTTGATTGTTTGGCAGGGGAAGAAAATGAAGCCATTTCAAAATATTGTTATTTTGGCATTCATCGTTGATTCTGTTTCTCTCTCTTTTAAATGCCAGAGAAAGTAGAAAACATAACAGGGAATGTATTACTCTTGCACATATAGGTCCCGAGGTGAAATTCAGCAGGTTCTAGCAGTTTTGCTAGAACTGGTAGTAAATTTTCTAAGCAGTTGGAGAACCGGTTGTTAAAAGAAATCCCTTTGTTTGTTTGTTTTTTCTACTTTATAGGGTTAATCATGTAAGGAAGGCAGGAAAAAGCAACAACATTCTGGTGTTGTTTCTAGCCTAATCTTTATTGCCCTGCTTACAGAAACTGCCCACCCAGTCATATGTGGTAAACGGTAGTAAACAAATTTGAATTCCACCACTGCATAGGTCCATATAATCATATTAAACATTCATAATGTCAAGTTAATATTATAAAATAAATATTTATTTATTAACATGGGTAACATAATAACTGTTGGGAGTTAAGTTTATAATAGTAGAAAAGGGAGAAGAAAAGAGAAGAAGAAAAGCAGCAACAGGGAGGATGGATTCAATTACAGTGGTTATGTTTTCCTTCTTGGAAGATCTGAAAGACCAACCTGGGACAAGACATTCCTGGAAAAAATGTGTGGGGCTGCTAAGAATCAGAAGTGAGTTAATGGTGCACAATCCATCAATTTATATCTATTTAATGACCATTATCTATCTTCATGGATTTATATCAATATTTCAGGGTTACGTACTGTAAGCATATTTTCCCCCAGTGGGAGCCTTTGATTCTTCTGAAACAATTATATGTCAGTCAAACAATTCAATCAAGTTAAATTTACACAATTATTTCACTTTCCACGATCTGCAGTTTTTGACCATTGGTGGTGGTGGTGGTGGTAATCCAATTGATGAGAACGTCAGTTCTAATCTCAGACATGTCATGAGTTTGAAATCAGTTCCTCTTTGTAAATAATTATAGCATATATATATATATATTTATTTATTACTCCGACAAAAGGAATAAGTAGCAAGTTAGGGAAACAAGCAGAGATTATTTTTAGCTTCCAGCCCAGGATGTTTAGCTTCTAAACTAACAATTTTGTTTTCCTGACTGAGGAGTGGGCAATATTTCCAGGGCTTGACACCCCCCCCCCCGAGTGGAGGTTGCTGTTCCTGCCAGAAGAGAGTCAGTGTATGAGTAAACAGAGTCGAGTCACAGAACTTGTGGGAAAGAAAACACAAAGGTTTGAAAACCTGGTGCTTGGCAATGTGAGATCCGTTTTCTTAACTGCAGATTAGAAGCAAGTGATTAGTAAATTAGAAACATTTTCCCCCATATATAAAATAGGAATGTAGCATCATCTTAAAAATAAATAATTCATAATAACTATGCAAGAATCTCTCGTCTTCATATCCTTTCTTCCTTCTTTCTTTCTTTCCTCTCTCCCTCTCTCCTTCAAAAAAAGTAGAATGACATTTATCTCTGAACAGACATGTGCCATTTACATAATTATATAGTGACTGCACCACTTTAAAATTTATATAATTATTTTCATGAGACTTTAAACTTTGCTGTCATAATTACCAGTATAAACTCTCTAATGCCACGACAATATTGAATTATGTTATTATTTAATGTTTCAGTTTAAGTCCTCCTGCTTTCATAATTTTTAAAAGAATCTTCAGAAGAAAATTCTTCAACTTTCAATTAGCTGGGTTGGGGTGATGGAAAAGTACTATGACAATGCTTTGTTAATAAGAAGTTTGACAACCATGGAAACAAGAAATTGTGAATAAAGAACAAAGAAACAGGCAACTTCTGAATCAAATAAGGAAGCAAAGTAGAAACCAAATACATGGCTAGCCATGGATAAAGTTTTTTTTATAAAAATATTAATATTAATCACAATATTATTTTCATAATATTTAAATAATTTAAATATTTAAATAATAATAATAATATAAATGAACATAATGATATAAATATTGTCACAAATAAAACTGTGCAGTTGTGCCTCAGGGTAGGACAAATTACAAATTGAACTAATAAAAATTGTCTATGGTATTTCTACTATGATAGAAAATACAAGCCAGAGAATTTTGATTTACTGAGTTAGGATGATATATTTTTTAGTTCATTTCTAATGGAACTTACCAAATTTACAAAATCAAATTAGATGGAAGCAAGTTAAAAAAAGTTTTAAAATGGTAGAACTGACAGATTCATCCATTATTGCAGTGGACTTGGAGAATGTAGACCTGAGGATTTGAATACCTGTTTGTTCAACCATATTTGTGATTCTGAATTGAGGTTGTGACCTCTTTTTTCCATTGGCAGGCTCTTCAGGCACTCTGAGTGCTTTTAAACAGAAAAAAATATCAATAAAATATCTAAAACAACTGAATACATTTTAGACATGATTTTTCTGCTGTGTTTGTTGAGTTTTAACTGACATATGGCAGTTAAATTTCAATAAATTTGGCATTTTTTCTATAAGATAAACAATTTGAATGATTCTTTGTAATGAATATGGGAAAAATAATATGGTCATATTCTTCTATGCTTATGCATGGTGGCTCAACAGTTAAGACACTGGCTTGTTGGCTGGAAAGCTGCCATACAAGGGGGTGAGCACCCATCTTCACCCCAGCTCCTGCAAACCTAGCCATTTAAAAGTATACAAGTGTGAATACATAAATAAGTACCATTTCAGGAGGAAGGTAACAGCAATCCATGATGTCATGTCTTCAGACAGTGCGGGCTCAATGGTCTTGAATCGGAGATGAACACTGCTCCTTATAGTTGGTAACAACTAGTGAAGTAAAATCTGCTGGGACTCCTTTACCTATTTTTTAACCTTCTCTAAGTAAATATTAGAGAATTTCTGCTTTAGTCTTTTGTAAGGCATTTCCAAAGTTTGAGCTATTAAGATATGCAAGGATAAGCTGATATTTCAATAAACCATGACATTTAAGTGAGCATATGGAGGCACAGGAAAAGGTATTGGAAAAAGTGAATTAATTAGACAATATCTTGAACAGTAAAACTTTTTAAATAAATTCTCATCTAGTTAAATAGTATGTTAAAAAGACAGAAATCAATCACATTGATTTGTGAGAAATATATGAGACATGATAAATTGCAGTTTCCTTAACTTTTTGCCCATTAAAGTCAGACTTCCATTCATGGTCAGAAAACTGCCCTAGCTAATCAGAGAATACATAGATTTATTGAAGATTACTTTTCATGTGCTTAAATATAGAAAGTAAAGAGATTATGTTATGAGGAGGGCCCATTAAATAAATGCTTAATTAAAAAAAAAAAAACTATTCACCAAGCCTATAGTTCACTCTGTGATCCAGTTTATCCACTGGGTCCAGATGCTTTATAACTTTCACCAAATAAACATATCTTTCTGCTACCTATATTATAGATAAATTAGAATCTAAATTAATGTGCTATGCTGGAATTTAAGGAACTATGGCTGTATTTGATAGGTCCAACATAACCAGCATTAATTTTCAAAAGCTGTCTAACCCCTAGTCTGTAAACTAGTTTTTCTGTCTCCTTTTCCACTTCTGGTCTTTTTAGCTTTTTTGTCTTCTCAACCCTTCAGCCATTCCACTCACTGCTTCAGCACATTTCCCTGTTGTCTATTATTCTCCTATACATCCATCCAGTACAAAGCTGTTTCAAAGAGTTGGTTTTAATGTGGTTGATCTTTCTCCTAACCAGCAACATCCTGTCTAAATATATAAAGGGTATTATTGCTTTAATCATTGTGATAGTTAGATAGACAGACAGACATTGACATACAGATGAAATGTTAAAGTGATTTCCTTTAAAGAGCAATATCCTGTCTAGATAATAAATGTTAGCATTGATTTAATGATGCTAACAGACAGATGGGTGGGATAGATGGAATAGTAGAATATAACCATGATAAAAATATGCTTGTTGTTTTCTAAAAGGAGGTAAACCACAGTATTATTCAGGCAATGCTATTTGGTTTCCAATTAGCAATGAATTTAGGGTTATTATCAACAGCTCAATATAGTGACAGGAATAAAGTCTCTGTGATCCTGCTATAGAGATCTGTTTAAATGTTAGTCTGAAAATATTGCCTCTTGTTAGCAATCTGACCACGTATCATATTTGGTCTCTCACACCCCATTTTGGAACAGAACGGAGTATATCATTTGGAAGAACAAACATTCCTCAAACCTAAGTTTCATCCCCTGCAGATATAACCACAGGAGGCAGCATATATAGTAGTTATAAAAAAAGAAGAATTAGTCATATATAGCCATAATGCATTTAAGCAATTTTGGAAATGACAACAAAGGAATGAAACAATGCATCATCATTTGTGAAGTTAAACTTTTAATTGGTTTACTTATGCCTTAGTTCCTCTCCTATTCCCCTCAATCACAAAGTAATTGCTGATGACCTAATCTTTAAGAAAAAACTGCTGAGGGTGTTGTTGTTTTTTTGTTTTTTTTTTGGGGGGGGGGGGGAAGGGAAGGAGGAGATGTTTCT
>JAEANM010021143.1:0-11930 GCA_017656035.1 Myanophis thanlyinensis
TTTATCGGCTGTTCACTGCCCCGAGTCCTTCGGGAGAGGGGCGGTATAGAAATTTAATAAAATTAAAAATTAAATTAGTTGTTTATGAAGATATTGAAGAGTACTGGTCCTAAAACAGAATCTTGGGGTACCCCACTGCTTACTTCCCTCCACATAGATGTATTATCATTAAGGGCAACATATTGAGTATGGTTTGTCAACTAGTTACAAATTCATCTGGTAGTGATGCTGTCTATTCCACATTTTTCTAGTTTACCGAGGTAGGTTATGGTCTATTTTGTCAAATACTTTACTGAAATCCAAGTATATTATGTCCAGAGCATTTTGCTGCCCCTTTCCAAAGCTGCTCAGAAGTATAGTGTCCAGAATAGGCTAATGAAAAATAAATTGAAATTATTAATTATGTGCTTTGGAAATGACAATAATGCTGTGACCTCCTCTGTGCCAATATCTGGCTCCTTCTGCTCCTTGTGGTATGAGATATTTCGTGAGTTGCCTAGGATTGGACTTAGGTCATTTTGGAAACCAGATCTGATCCCTGGGAAATGCTGCTCAGATTTTGCTGATGCACCACAAGCATCGGGGCAGCAGCACAACTCATTTTTTTTCTCAGCCCCTTGCACCACTTGCCAAGCAGCTGCAACATGCACCTCTTTTTGTGCCCTTCTTGAAGACACAGAAGGTGGGAGAGAAAGAGGAAGGGGGTGAGAAAGAGAAGCAGCTATCCTCTTACCAAGTTTGCTGCAATAGGGAAAGGACTTCCGTGTCCTTCCTTCTCAGTTGCTGAGGCTGGTGCACCAGCTGGTTTTAATAGCATGGACAACTTTGAACAAACGAGAAGTGAACAAATCGTGGCATTTCTGGGCCAAAGAGCACTTTCCCTGGAACCAGGAGAGTTCTGCTAGTATGTTTTGCATTTTCATATTTTACTTAAAGTTTCACAAGCTGCGGCTGGCTTCGTCAGATATATGGATAAAGTTTTGTGGCCAGAAACGATGCTACCAGACTCCACCTGATTTTTGGCTACCCTGGACTAACAGAGATCTCCTTTAAAACTTTCCCCCTAGAGACTCATCTATGGTGATGCCTGCACATCACAATGCTGAGGAATGATCTCTGGCACAAATGCTGCTTCCAATTCTCTGCATGAGTCTCTGGAGGGAGCATGCCTGCCACCTGCTGCCTAATAACAATAAGAACTGTGAACTTGTTCAGCTGACAGTGCCAATGCTGAAGAGGTGCCATGAGCCAGACATTCCTCCTTGCAGTCTAGACAGGACACAGTTAACCCAAAGAGTGAGAAGCTCAGAAGCTCTAATCAATAGTCTTTATGAGGACGAAAGCTGAGGTGACACACAAGAATTTCAATGTCCCTTATTTGGTTATTTCTCCCACTTTCCATGTGGGGTGGGGGCAGAAAGCCTGCATCTTTTAGGGGTCATCTGCAATGGTTCCCTAATTGGTGGTCTGGAGTCCAGATTCCTTTTCTCAATGTAAGAAATAATCCCCCTACCTAAAAACTCACCTAAGTCTCAATTTGTTCATTGTTCTTACTTGTGTCCTACTCCCAGTTTTGTTCTGGCGGTCCAGCACCGGCATTGTGTACAAACAGCCAGCGGAGAGCTGCAGCGACCATGCTGTGCGGTGTGACGGGGTTCCTGACTGTTCTCAGAGGAGTGATGAACTGGACTGTGGTAAGGTTGGAAGGTTTTGGGGAGCCAGAAGACAGAACTTGGGCTGAGGGGTTGGGAGTCTCCTTCCCTCCCAGGAACGCCTATTCCTTTCTATCTCACCTGTTCTGTAGTGCGCTTTGGGTGGAACCGGTCTTTGCTCCATGTCTACTCAGGAGCAGAGAAGGAGTGGCTGCCTGTCTGCAGCCAAGCATGGACCGAGGCCTTCTCCCAAAAGACCTGTCAGCAGCTTGGATTCCTTAAGTAATTCTGGGGCCCCTTGTAAGGTGGGGAGGGAGTCCACTGAAGGAAGGAGAGAAGCTCCTGTTTCCTCTTAGCCTTACCCTTGTTTTGCTGGTCCTGTTCACATGCAGAGTGCCCTGCTGGCAACTTTTCAAGCAATGGAAAGAGCTATATGTGGATTGCACTCCTTCAGATCGATGGGGTGGGGACTTGTTGTGAAGAAAAGCGAGGGGGCTGTTCGTAAACTAAGGGACTTGGGGGGTTGCATGCTGTGCCAGGGATATTTTGTAGCACAGATAACGTTGAGTTTTTAGTCACTGTCCATTCCTAGCCAAGCTGTGTCCATGGGGCCTGGCCTGCCAGGTGCTGGGGAGCTACTCCACAGCTCCTTCTCAGGCATCATGTAGCTGCAACTCTCTTCTGCCTCCCTAGCGTTTCCAACACAGAATATGTCCCTCTCACATTTTCTGGGAAAAGTCTTGTGGCTGGCGAGATGCGAAAAACCATTCAGCAGAGTCTCAACAGGTAATGGGTTGCTTGGGATAAGGTGGTGGATTGAAAGGAAGTCCCCTCTATTGTGACCCCTGCCGAGTGTGGGCAGATGGACTCAGGGGCTCCTGGTCAAGGAGAGCTTGGTCTGCTAGGGCCAATGCTGCTGCTTCTGCTGCTGCACACCCATAGGCCCTGGGCAGAAGGGATGCCCTTGGCTCAGTGTTCCTGGCCCTCAGGTGCCATAGAGGATCACAGGCATGGTAAGGTTTGTGATTAATTGGTAGTGCATCAATGCACATGCACAAAGACACACAAAACTCCAGTCTTCCAACTGAGAAACAAAAAGCCCTAGCTCATCTTTGATTGGCTTGTTCATTATTTGGCCAAAAATTGCTTAGGAAATGGGGTTGTACATTTCTCAAGATAGTTTGCCATGTGTTGTCTGCTACACCCGTTTGTTACTGAAGACCTCAATTTTTTTTAAGATCCCAGCACATCAATAGAGTAATGAAAAATTAGGACATTCACACCTTGTAAAGTGTGACCCTCGAGACTCAGTGTAACAATTAGTTCTAGTTAAGCTCTTAGTCATGCTTTGGTGGAAGGTACTTGACCCTCCTGTTTGGAATCAGTACCAGAGGTGTCCATCTGCCAAAATCCAAATTCTGTTGTCATTTGGAACTTGGCTTTGTAGCACTTCCCCCCCACCCAAATATCTCCAGTTTTCTCCCCTCCTCTGCCCTTGCCTGATCTGGCAGGTATTGCTTGGTGCAGACAGGGACCACAGCATCATCTCTCCAGATCTCTTCATGGAGGGCTTGAACCATGAACCATTTGTCCTCAGCTTCATCTGTGGGAAGTCAATGTGAAGGGCCCCACCTGTCCCTCATTGTTTTCTGCAGCTTTCCTCTGGCTGGGCCCTTGAGAAGTCGGGTCTTTCTCTCAGACAAGCAGACTGACTTGGGGATTCTGAGCGCTCCCCTTGGCCGGTGAAAGACCCCGTTGGCTGCAGGCTCACTTAACCTCTGATTTATTGATCTCCTCTATAGCTCCCAGTGCCGTTCTGGAAAACACGTTTCTCTCCGATGCACAAGTAAGGAGACTGAGGAAGGTGGGAGTGGGTGGGGCCTGGCTCTGACACCGAGGGGCTTTTATATTTCTGCACCATAGTTGAGGAGGGATGAGGAAGTGCCCTAAGGCTGACCTGCTCCGGCTAGGCTGAGCCACACTCTTTCTCCTTCTTTCATAAGCTGCTCTCTAAAGAGATCAAAGCGCATGCAAAGCCATGCCATTGACTGGGCAGTACAGAGGATATTGTACTGTCTTCACACTTTGAAAAGCAATAAAAGTTATAAATACCATGGAATGGAGCCTGTCAGAGTGGAGGAGAGAACCACTCTTGAAAACTTAAGACATACACATGGCGTGGATGCCGCGTGGGGCTGGGGACTGGGCTGCAAATGCAGAAGACAGATTTGGCTAATAAAAAGGGAACTTGCCTGCATCTCCCGGTGGGTTGGTCTGGGGTGTGTGGGTGGGTGTGTGTGTGTGTGTGGAGGGCTTGTCTGTGCTCCCCCAACTGAAGTTCTTGGATGTTTCTCCCTGCAGACTGTGGGCAACGGATATCCGGCCGCATTGTGGGAGGCACTGAAGCATCTGCCAGTAAATGGCCTTGGCAAGTGAGCCTCCAATATGGCTCTGCTCATATCTGTGGCGGTACCATCATTGATGCACAATGGGTGCTGACCGCAGCCCACTGTTTCTTCATGTAAGGCCAACCTCTGGATTAACTTGGGAGGGCAGAGGGATGCCGGTAGAAGGGAAGCTTCCTATCAGGATGTCTGCCAGAAGGAGGAGCCCAAAGGGCCAGGCTACTGCAGAGAGGCAGAACTTCCCATCTGTTGCTCTGTCCATTATTCTGCCTGGCATTTCTTCAGCAAAAAAATGATGCTCACCCCCATTAATTCTCATCAGCATCTTATTTTGGAAGAATTTGCTGTCTCAATTTGAATAATTAAATTGGATTGATTTCCCAAAACAGCCCTTTGTAAAGGACCAGGGTTGATTCCCACAGCCCTCATCTCAGAGAGTTCTCCTTCTGGATATTTATGCTCTGGGCCAAAGGCAGAGGCTCCTGTAACCTTTTGCCTTTGGACTTTTTAGAAATAGCGTGAAAATCCTGGATGAATGGAAGGTCTATGCTGGTATTTCCGATCTCAAGCAGACGAAGGAGGGGATCCTGGTCTCTGAGGTCATCATTAATGCTAATTACAGTGATGATCACGATGACTATGACATTGCCCTGATGAAGCTCTCCCAGCCCTTGGTCCTCTCAGGTGAAGTTCTCAAATGCCTCCTCCTGAGCGGCTCAGCTCAGATGCTAGTGGGCCCGTTTTTCTTTTGTTCAAGGAAGGGCTCACCCGCTTTCCCCTCTTTTCCAGCTCAGGTTCGCCCAGCTTGCCTTCCCATGTCAGGCCAAAGGTTTCTTCCTGGGAGGGCCTGCTTTATCACAGGCTTTGGCAAAATCAGTGAGAATGAAGGTAAGATGGCTAAGCGGACCTCATTTGCTAGACCATGGCACAGAAAAGGTGAGCTTTTCTTTCACTGGACATGTTCTAATAAAGGCTAGGCAGTCAGTCGCCTGCCAATATGCTTTAGGAATAGGGTGAGGACTCCTTAGCTGTAATGAACATTTCCCATCTGAGATTCCACGACCAAACTCGATTCCAGCACGGGAGGCTGGCTGAGGGGTGTCCAGGGTTCTCTTTTAATCACATAATTTTTGCCTTTTGCAGAAAATACATCACCCAAGTTGCGGGAAGCAGAAGTGAAGATCATTGACTATCGGCTCTGCAACAACCATAATGTCTATGAGGGATTCTTGACTTCCCGGATGATGTGTGCTGGGTTTTTGCAAGGGGGCAAAGACTCTTGCCAGGTAAAAGAGGTTTTCTTGCCAGAAGAGAAAGTGGAAGAGTTCTCCTGCTATGCAACCTTAGACTGATGCAACTAGTTACAAGTCTGGCAGATTTTAGTGACTTGTAAATTTTCCCACACCAACTGAGACATAAATAAGGCAAGGTTATTAGGAAGATGCTAGCCAAAGTCCTCAAGGAAAAGAAAGTGCTTGTCCAGTCTGTGGTTCCATGAGTTCCTTGAAAGCAGATCCTGAACCCAAGCCCGAAGTCCAATCCCTGGCAAAGAACAGGAGAGACCTGGAAGGGATGGCCTCAGGACACAGAGACCAGGAGGCAGGAGACTTGCTTCCAAGTAGGAAAGAGGGGTCTGGAGGACGAGCTTCTACTGCCTCCTTCTCTCTCGAGGACTCCAATCTCCTCTGCCCGGCCCTTTTTACCTGGTGGCATGACTGCGGGCTCCCTGAATCTGCAGTCACATGCGCTGAGCCTAACTCACAAGGGGAGAGCAGCCTCCTCAGCTGGAGTCCATCTGAGCCCACGAAGTCCATTACTGAGGCACCCCAAGAACAAAGAGGAGGGCCTCCCTTCTGGCAACCCTTCCCAATACCTTGCATGCTTGCACCGGACTTTTGAACTTGGGAGAGCTGTGGCTATTCTAGCCCCCAACACTCCTGCCCCCCCCCCAAGTGGGAGGGTTCTTTCCAATTCAGAATTACCATTGCTATCACTTTTAAAGGATTTAAATGTGCTACATCTTACACATTACAATTAGTTTTAAAATGATTATATTGCTGTGATTTTAAAAACATTCTACAAATTTGAGAATAGCATTCAAACTATTCTTAAACTAGTAGTTTAAGGTACTGATCTTAAAATGAAACATGAAAAAAACCCTTTCTATCTTCCCTGCTGAGCACAACATTGCTTCAGAAAATAATTTCTGAAGAGTTAGTGGTATTGTGTCATGCAAGTATACTAAATTCATTTCAATGATATTTCACTAATTTTCACAGACAGAAAAGCTGATGGAAATATCCATGTTAAAAAAGAAATGGGCTAATCAAAGGTGCCACTTGCATGTTGTGCTGTGACAGAACCTCAAATTTGCTGCCAGACTGGCTTCCTCACCTGGACAGAGACTTGGCATTTTTTTCAGGAGAAAACCAGATTTTTGGCACAGGAAAGTTAGATGGAGCACCAGGGAACATTGTTGATGACACACCAACACACTTCATAAAAGATGAAAGGCATTCCCCTTGCAGGATGTGAAAGCACCCTCTGCTCAGGGCTGGGTACTTTTTCTACGAAACCCCAATTGTGGGCTTACCGGTGGTACAAATTACCAAACCCTGGAATACCAGGTGGGGATTGCAACCCTCCCTAATGCTCATCTCTCTTTACCTAGGGTGACAGCGGTGGCCCGCTGGTTTGTCAGAACAGTAATCGATGGTACTTGGCTGGGGTCACCAGCTGGGGAACTGGCTGTGGCCAGCGAAACAAGCCAGGCGTCTATTCCCAAGTCACCAAGTTTCTTGGTTGGATTTACAGCCAAATGGAGGTGAGGAGGTTCTTGCTTGCTCGCTTGCTCAAAGGGCTGTAAAGAGGGGAGTTCAGGTGGCACGCATAGGTTGGAAAGGGGCATGGATAAAAGCTAGAGCAAGAGGGACATTTGCACCCACTCCCCTGACAGGCTTGGGGCAGAGGCAGGGTTAAGTGATGTGGCAGGGATTTGGTTTAGGCCTAGCTACTGTATACTTGGCATCCTGCAAGCTGCTCTCTGGGAGAAGCACTGAGCCTTGCCTTCCTTACCTTTCCCAGGGAACATCCAAGCACAGAGCCTCTTTTCCCTATGCAGCTGTCAGGGAGAGGGAAAATAAGCAGAAATGACCGGGAGTGGGAATTTCCCCTCCAACTCAGATTATGCATAACTGGGGGGTGGCATCTTCCTTTCTCCCAGAAAAGAGAGACGTGGGGAGAAGGCAGCAGCCTCTCAGATGCCTGGCACTAGTTTAGGGCACAGCAAAGAAAGGTTTACCTTCCAAGGACTGGGAGGGATGAGCTATTCAGGCTGTGCCAAGGGGTTGCTGTAGATTTAAACAGCCACCCTGAGACAGCAATAGTGTTTAGGCCGTGTTACCTTTAGCTTGGGATTTTGCTTAGCCAAGGAGCGTTTCCCTCTTCCCTTTGACCCTCAGCCGGCACTGGCTGAACAGAGGCTACTCTGCACCCGGGATGGATTTTCTCCCATGAGGCCAGAGGCAGTTTCTAGGCTTGTCCAAGAATCCCTTTTTCCCCGTCTTGCCTTGCAGAATCAGACCCCCTAGAAGAGGACGAAATCTGCACCCCTTTCTGGGGAAGCAGAACGAGCTCATGAAGATGGGGCAATTGCACCTTCTTGCCTTTGGATCGCAAGGACACTGGTGGGGCAGGGGACAGCTGGGCTCCTCCCAATGTTCTCTGAGTCTCCCTGGGCTGCTCTTGGAACCAGTTGGGGACTCTGGTTTGATGGATGCAGCTGGTGTGGCGGCCAAGTGCTTGGTGAGATACACTGGGGGCAGGATGGGATGAACTTGCTCTATGGGGTGCCCTTCCAAGATTTGATCACACATGGGTACTAGAGACTGCTGACTATGAAGCTGACAGCAGACAGAACAGGGTCAGCTGCAACCCTTCCTAGGGCAGGATCTGGCTGGCAGCACTACAGGCCCCTGGAAACTGGACTCGGCAGAACAGCCGTCTGCTGACTTGTACCTTTGCCTTGGTGGCCCACTGTGGCCCCTCCCCTGGAGAAGAGGGGGAACCGCACAAGGAACATGCAGATGTACCCCCCTCCCACATGTTGACTTTCCACTCCCCAAGCACACGTCTCCGTCCCTCTCTGAAGTCTTTTCCTAAACACCACATTTGCTGAAAACAGAACTGCCAGTCTGGCCTGCTCATTCTCAAGATTCCTTGCCTCACTCTGCTCCTCTGAACCATGGTGGTAGTTGCCTCTTCTTCCTCTTCCTCCCCTCTGTCACCTTCTCTCTCCTTCTGGGGTGGCTGGGAAATGGCCTGTGACAGCTAAGCCAGAGAGGATCTTCTTAAGCGCCACTGTTAGCAGTTCAGGGATTACCTTGCACATTGCAACTCTAACGGTGTTATTCTAACTGGAGCCAGCCTGAAAGCCGGTTTGTATTTGTGCATGGGTGTGTTAGATTAAAGGTTTTAAGACATGAGGAAAAGCAGAGGAGGCAGAAGCAGCCCGAAGGTACCTCTTGCCTCAAGGAGCTACGGCCAGCAGTGCTCCACAGAAGCCCCCAATCTGTGTCAATTCAAGCTCCCCCATTCCCTTCTTTGACCAGAGTATAAGACAGGCAATGACTTCTTCTGAAATCAAATCAAATCAAATCAAATTTTATTCATCACATGCACAGTCAGACATGATACGAAATGCAGTGAACTGTGTAAATCACATGTAAATCACATTTAAGTGGGGAACTTTAGGGTATGACCTTTCCCCATTTGTGGCCAACCTAATGCAGCTCATAAGCAGACGGTGTGGACATACGTATCTCTTGCTCTCACTGTTCTGAAAACTCCATTTGGCTTTGCTGCCCCTCCCCCTTGATAAAAAGGGGTTTGGACTAGATGATCTACAAGATCCTTTCAACTCTGTTAATCTGTAAAAAGACACTCACTGGTCAGAGCCTCTGCATGGAAAAACCACTGAATAGTGAAATACTACTACCCTCTCCTCTGGGGAGTTGGAGTCATGAATAGAGGTAGGGAAGGAGTTGGAAAGGAACTCCGGAAACCAAGGCTTGTGAAGGAAGGGCAAAGCCTGGAAAGAAATGCTGGGCTTGTTCTTCCAATTCCTGCAAACAAATCTTCTCCACAAATCAGGAGGTGACAAAGCCCTGCATGAAACTCTGGAATGAAACCACTTTAATGAAGGAAATGCTTCTTTCCCACCCTGCTCTATAGACAGGGCTGGCTCGGGAGATATGGGCAGTGTTGTGCCCACAGGGTGAGGGATGTTGTGGGCAGGGCCAATGCCAGATTTCTGGTTCAGTTGCCTATTTTGCACCACCAGACAGTGGGATCATCCAGGTGATGGGTGGGTTCAGGGCCCACCTGGAAGCTCTAGTTTGTTGACCTGCACGGTTAGCTCAGTGGCACCTAGAAGTAACCTCCACCACTATCAGGCCAGGGCTGAAGGACGCTTTTTTTGGCTCCCAGAGACACCAACCCAGAGGAGGCAAACTTCCCAGCACAGGCGCTGGACCCTAAAGGAGGCCTAACTCAGGCCTCCCCGCTGTCAGATAGAACAGTCGGCAACAGGTGGGCTCAAAAATCCAACTTTCTCTCCGGGTAGAAAGGGCCTCCCTTGCTGCTGCTCCCTTCCCGCTTGAGGAAAGGCCCCAACCGCAACGGCAGGGTCCCTCGCACCGGAACAGTTCTCAGCGAAGGGAAGGCAGGGAAGGCTACGTGCCCTCCCCGCCCTCCACCTCGGCTGCAGGACGAGACTCGCTCGAGAACCTCGGCTCCGAAGGTCTGGGCTTGGGGGCTCCCAGCGCGGCCGCCCGTGCTGACATCACATGCGGAGGGAGGGGAAGAGACCCCCGACCCCGCCCGAGCACGTCGAGCGCAGCCAGCAGCTGCCCGCCTTTCCTCCGTGCGCGCGCTCGGCTCTCCGCTTTCGCCTAGCTAGCGCCTGCCTTGTTCCCATCCGAGCGCGGCCATGCCCGAGCCCCTGGCACGCCCAGCCCTTGTCAGCCGCGAGTGGACGCGGGCTTGAGCCGAGCCACAACCGGGAGGACGCCGTCTGCCCGGGAAGCCCCAGCGGAAGGTAGGAGGCGAGAGAGGAGCAGCCAAACGGCCGGCACCGACAGCCTCGCCCTTTCTTGCACTCCGCAGGTCGAGGGCTCCGTGCCTGGGGGTCCGCGCCATCCTGCGCCCCTGGGACTCGGTCGGTCGATGGCTTCAGCCGGCGGCGCTTCGGACTCCGGAGAGCCGCTCTGCAAGGGCCCCGGGGAGAAGAGCAGGCGCGGCTCGACTGGGAAGAGGCTTTTGCCGTCGGTCCGCTTATGGAGCACAGCCGGGCGGCGAGGGGCGGTGGACGGGCCGGGCAGGCGGCTTTTTCCCAGGGGGGAGGGCAGGGAGGGGACACTGATCTTCCACACCCCCCCCTTCTGGCTTGCTGACGGCGGCCGCCCCCCCCTTCCCCCTTGTCGTGGCGCAGGCGGGGAGACGGCGCGCGCGTGGGTCTGTCTGTCTGGCGCGGCTTCCGCCCAGGCTTGCAATTGGCTTTCCGGTTGCCGTATCAACCGGGCTGGCACAGCGCTCCTGGCGCGGGGTTGCCTAGTTACCACTCCTCTCCCGCCGTGGAGCGCAAGGACGCCTCGCTGGGGCTGCCCCTCCCTGCCAGTCTGCCGCGACGTGCCCGGCGGGGAACCGCGCGCTCTTCCCCGCGCGGACTCTCGGAGGCGCCTGCTCTCGGCCCGCGAGCCCCGCACCAAGACTCCTGGACGCGCCTCGCCTGCTTTTGGCCGAAAGGGCTGCGAGGGGCGGCGGGCTGGCCGCGTGGCGGGCGCCCCGCGCTTTCTTGTCCGGCCCTGCGATTGGGGGCGGGGCGGGCATGGAGCTGCGCATCCGAGCCGCCGCCGCCTTCACGCGCAAAGTATCTCGCGCAGCCCCTTCTCGGTGTCGCGCAGGCGCATGTTGGCCGTGCTGGGGGTGGAAAGGGGGGGGAGGCTGGCTGCCTCGGTCTTCTCTCTTCTATTTTTGGAAAACAAACACCGTCCCCCTCCTCCCCCCCCAAACAGCCGGGAAGCAGCCGTGACGCGGGTCGCCAACCAGGCAATTGGCTTGGATGCCTATCCAAAAACGGGCGGGTTGTTTTGTGGGGCTCCTGAATGAACGCGAACGAAGGGCAGCCGTGCATCCTCGCCATAGGCGACGCCCTTCAAGGGGGCCAAGAGGGCGCTGCAGGGCGGGGGAGAAGCTGCCAAGGTCGTGCCGCTGTGCCCGGCCCAGAATTCTCTCACTTCCCCCTTTGCAGGTGGGCTTGCAAATATCTACAGGGTGTGTGTGCGGTTATTGCAAGACCACAGCCTGAAGGGCAGTTGGCATCCTTAAGAAGAGAGTGGCTTCCTCTTGGGGCAGCTCAGTGAGATTTCCCACCCGCTTCCTTGATGCACTTGCTTCAGATGTGAATGGCACTCTGCCCTCTTTAGCTGCGCCCAGGGGACCCACAGCCCACCAGCTGCCACAATTGTTGAAAGCACGGTATGATCCGGAGCCCTCTTGGCCAAAGGAAGGGGGAGGAAGGCTTGTGGTCAGAACCTGACAATGTTGTCCCCTTCATGAAGCTTGGGTGGTGGAGGGGGTCTCTTTCTAGCTGCTGACCTCTGCCTGCCAGAGGAATGAACAGGCCCTGCTCTTGGGAGGGCAGCTCTTTTGGGGGGAAGGGCACCAGATTGGTCAATCTCCTGATTTTGGAGTAGCTGCACAAGTCTGGCAATTAATGCCAACTGCATTAACCCCAGTTTTGGGGTTGATTGGTTTTTAAATTTTTTAAATTTTAAATTTTTATAATTTTATAATTGTTAACCATTTAATTTTA
>JAEANM010021144.1:0-11930 GCA_017656035.1 Myanophis thanlyinensis
CTTCATGACTTGTGGACTTCAACTCCCAGAATTCCTGAGCCAGCATGGCTGGCTCAGGAATTCTGGGAGTTGAAGTCTCATGAAGGAGCTGTAATTGCCCACCCCTGCTGTAGCCTATCTTGATAAAGTGTAGTTCTGGTGATCCAGTAGACTTAATTTTCTGATCTGTTTACTTGGTAAGACTGGGCTGGATCAGTAGCACCAGCTCAAGACAGCAATCTTCCCAAAGGCTGCAGGAGGCCATTTGATGTTATGCTGATACATTGGAATGGAAGGAATTGAATATTTTCATTTCATTTTTTCCAAGGGATTCAGTATTAGTAAGGGATTAGGAGCCCTCTGAGAATGGGGACCTTATGTGGTGTATGAGTTGTCCACCCTGAATTACAGCACAGACTTACTTTATGAAGAAGCTCAGGAAGTTATGAGTTTAAGTTTGCTGTAAGTTAATATTTGCATTGAAGAACTTTTCTTCTTGAGAGGGAAATATAAAATTCCCTTTCCGCTCAATGTCAATTTTGAAATATGATGAAAGAATACCAATAGCACTTAAACTTATATATCACTTCATAGTGCTTCACAACTCTAAGTGGTTTACTGAGTTAGCATATTGCCCCCAACAATCTGGATCCTCATTTTACCAACCTTGGAAGGATGGAAGGCTGAGTCAACCTTGAGCCTGTGAAGATTGAACTGCTGGCAGTCAGCAGAATTAGCCTGAAATACTACATTCTAGCCACTGCCTCACCATGGCTTACAGGAAGCAATTGAATAAGTATTTGCAGATTCCGGTGTTTTGTTTCTACTTCCCTTCCACTAAAATTGTCCTATAGGGCAGTGTGGAGAATCCAACCCCCATTTTCATTTTATTATGGGAAGGACTTATGTAATAAGAGGAAGAAACATGCAAACAATGTGAAGAAAAGCAATTGCCCCACAAAAATATACATTAATAATTATGGCTTTGGGGAAGAATGAACGTCGTCAGTCTTTAAAAGGGTTTCAGAAGCCTTAGCAATTATATCTAAATGTACTTTAGAGAATGATCATCCGCATCATCCCATGAATAACTACAATAAAGGAAATTGGAGAATGGCAAGAACTGTATTTATACAGTTGTTCTTGTGTACTTGTGCTCTTTCTAGTTTCCACGTTGCAAGTCATTGTACCTTTAGTATGTATCCTTGAGAATGTTCTTCCTTAGAAAAATTTGTGGGTTATTTTGATGAAGCAAACTGCAAGTTTCTGTCCAAGTAATTCCAACCAAATACAAAACACTCAAAAAGGATTTGTAAATTTAACTGTTCATGGAATATTATTTTTCCATTGATAGAAAAACCTTGCTTGTTCCTTTGGAAATTAGCACAATAACATTCAGTTGGCTTTTAGAAAGCCAATCCTACGTCCTTAGATATGCAGAATTATTTTTGTTAAAACATTTTTCAATATTGCAGGGACAAAAAAGTGGGAACAGCATTGGAAATCAGTCTCAAAGTGCGAGTTAGTGACTTGCCATTGAAATATCCACTGCTCATTTTTTTTAAAGCTTTCATAACATCTCAACAATATGAATAGAAGCCTCATTGTTTTTACGACGCCCTCCGTGGATGTTTTTTAAACTGTAAGAAAGAAGCCAAGGTGAATCCCTGCTGGTGAAATTCGGTTCCTGAAATTCTATGCAAATTATTGATTTGCTGCAAATGGATGGATTTGTTAGGGCGGTTGTCAAAGAGTACAGCTGTGCTGCGAAATATACTTCGCATCTGGGTGTTTGCCTCCCTCAACACTCGTGGGGTTTTTTTTTCTCTTTTTCCTTCAGAAGCAGTTTACTGCATTATCGATCTCCTAAATACATTTTTAAAAGCATTTTAAAATGGGCAATTAGTTACTGATTAATGCAGAATGTCAAAACAGTACAATTGATTCAGGCAATTGATCAATTGATTCATAGTTTTCTTGAAAACGGGCTGTTGGTTTCCATTATCCTGGTCCTCACCTTTGGGGGGGGGGATGATGGCAGAAGGATGCAAAATAATAATAATAATAATAATAATAATAATTGGTTGTTTATTAAAAGAACCAATCTAAGATAAAGCATGTAATGGGGAAAATAACAATAAGTAATAAAGGAGCAAGTTTTGTGGATTTAATCATTTTGCTATTAGTAGGTAAGTAAAACAGAGAATAAAAATAGGGAAGCTAATAAGAAAAAAATGAAAATAATGAAATAAATTGGACGAGAATAAAGGCATTTCAGTTGATAGTTGATAGTAATTGTGGCAAATATTTTTTTAACTTTAACAGCTAAGACAATTCTCAACAGAACAGTGTTAGAAATATGAAAGAGATCACAGGTTAGCTTTCCTCATAAGTAAAGTTTTGTTTCAAAACTAATGAACAACAACAGTAACACTGCCATTCGAGATCAGAGCCTGGTTGCCTTTAACTAGCTCATTCCTATGACGCTGCAGAGTGTGAATACCGCGCACACAAATTTCTCAACATTGGCAACTTTAACTTCTGGGACTCCCAGAATTCTCCAACCACCAGAGGTGGGCTGCTGATGGTTCAGACTGGTTCGGGTGAACTAGATGTTAAGATTACGCAGAGTTCAGCAAACCATCAACTCAACCTCTGGCTGGCTTCACAAGCAGTGTTTTGATTGGTGCCAAGTCTCTACAGCCTCAGGCAGAGAAGGGTTATTCTGCACCCCTCCCTCAAATGTTCTTTAAAATACAGAGTCCAACATACAAACTGGGGTTACTCATCCTAAAATGAATCCTCCTTACCTGGAGCTTCAAAATTTGCTAGGAAGATGTGTAGCTACAAGTCAGTCTATATTTAGTGTTTCTGACTTTGGGGATATTTCTTTATAATCAAACAAAAGTGTATTTTCTGTGTAGTTCACATCTCATGATCACTGGATCTGGATGTCACAAAGCAAAGCTCACATTTTGTAATTAACTCCCATGCCCCATTTTGACTGCTAGTGTGCTGCAGGAGGCTGAGTGCTGTCTCACCCCCTGGCCATGCCCATTCAGTCATATGACCACCCGGCCACACCTACCCAACCAGTCATTAGGGCAGAGAACCGGTTGTTAAAAACTTTGCAGCCCACCACTGCCAACCACTGTGCTGGCTTGGAAGTTCTGAGAATTGAAGTCCACATAACTTAAAGTTGCTACTATTGACAGACACTGCTTCAGAGGACACATGTATGTATGATGCTCACCTAGCAGTTTTGAAGGCAATGTGCTTCCATAATCTCCTAAACTTTAAATGGAATAATACCTCTTTTAGAGTCTTCCATCTACAATATCTGGGCAGCTATAGAGATAGAGAATGCTGATTTTACCCATCCCATTTAAAGGAAAAGAGTTCCATTTGTGAGACAAATGAACTTTGGTGTTAAATATATAACAGCAGTATAACAATAGAATTAATTTTGGATAGTGGTGTAATGTACTTTTAGCAAAAGTCAAATATGGCATCTATCCAAAGCATAAAGGCCTCTTTCTTGGTGGTGCTATATGTAATGTAAAATGTATATGTAGTGTATATGTATATGTAAAAAAAGTATAAAAACCTGATTGTTTCTGGCATCACAAATCAGTATGAAGAAATATGGATATGTTCCTTTTCCCATCCCTATTGAAAGGCCTAATATGGCTGTTTCAGGCTCATGCCTTGGCAAGTATATTTTCCAATGACATAGACTGAGACAGGAATATCATTTTATTACAATTTATCAGAATATTCAGACAAAAGAGATTTCTCTCATTCAAAGAGGGAACCCTGATCCTTAGCTTACATCCCCTTTTATAGTTACATAACAAAGAAAAATGAAAGGAGAACGTTGGTTGGACAAAGTAAAAGTAACCCCTCCTTTGCACAGTAAATCATCCACAAAGGTTGTTTGAAGTTAGATAACCAAATGCCAGTTGACATTAAGAAACTTTTTCTTATCAGGAAATACTATCCAGCCACCTTTCTGTAACTTAACTTTTCAGATTAAGGGATGCTAGAAATGATCTAATCAACCCACACAGCCATTGGATAAAAAGATTGCCTACATTCCAGTCTAATGGTTTTATAAATCTCTATCACCATTTTAAAGGAGAACAAAGTAAGTCAAATCAAAATATAAAGTAACTATGCTTAAAATACAGTATATGTTCCAGTCTCCCTATCTTTTACTGTTGTCATTGGAAAGCTTCCTCTTGCATTTTGCTTTATTACACATAGTTTATTGGAACCCAAAGCAGGGACTTCTCAGTGTAACACCAGAGTGTTCAAGGGCTGATTTTTTGAAAAGCTAAACAGGTTTCATGCTGGCTAAGACTTTGATAGAAAACTACTAGAGTGTACTAGGGTTATAAACTAGAACATGAAGTCAAAAAGGCATCCTGGAGGGACGCAATGGCATGCTACCGAGATGCTGTTGCCAAGAAAATTTCGTGGACATGCCTTTTAAGTTGCCAGGAGTTCTGCTTAAACTTTTCTACACTAAACAAATAGAACATTCTTATGTTGCCAGGCTTCTGGCTTGTTTTACATTGGCATCCTGTTGCTATTAATGTTTTAGTGGTTGTCGTCTTTTAAAGTCTTACTTCTTTTGTATTTTAGTCAAGTACTGCTATTTATTTATACATTGATGCTTCTGTTATTCACCTACATAGCAAGGCCCTGGGTTGAGTAATGATAGTTCAGTGAAAGGTCATAAATTGTTCTCCTGTGTTTTGATAATGGAATCGAATATTATTGGGCCTGTTGCGTTTCTCTGTCTAATCCAGGGGTGTCAAACTCAATTTCATTGAGGGCCACATCAGGGTTGTGTTTGACCTCAGGGGGCCGGGGTGGGTGCGGCCAGGGTGGGCAAGGTCAGCTCAATGTCACTCCTGTTGGGGGCGCCTGTGGCGGCCCGAGTGCTCTTCCAGCAAAAATGGACTCCCGAACTCTGTTTTCGGCTGCCATGGCCTCCTGCAACCCTCTGTCAGTGAAAATGGAGCTCGGGAGGGCTGCACACATGGGCTGATCCATTGCTGTTTGCAGAGTGGCCCCGCAGGCCAGATTTAAGTACCCTGCAGGCCAGATTCGGGCCTCTGGCCTAGAGTTTGACACCCCTGGTCTAATCAGTTGGAGAAAAGTCCCATATAACAGGGATAGGAAAGAATCTGATGATACAATTCTTGGTTAGAGAGACATTTGAGAAGGCCTTCAGTAGCAGATTGGACAGCTGCAATTTATGTGCCACACTTTTGCTTTGTTTAATAGACAGCTTAAACATGTGGCAGGCTGAGTTATGAATTTTGTTTTATATCTTGGCAACCATCTTCATTGGTTATCCCATTCTCCTAGTAATCTAATGGAGCCTACCACCCCTTTCCATATAAAGATAATACACCAGGAACAGAAAACATAGTGAAGAATACTTCCACAACCTTCCACTACAGATAGCCCTCGATTTACAATGATTCATTTAGTGACCGTTCAAAATTACAATGGCACTAAAATGTGATTTATGGTCATTTTTCACATTTAGTGTATGACCGTTGCAGCATCCCTGTGACCACATTATCAAAATTCAGATGCTTGGCAACTGACTCACATTTATGATGGCTGCAGTGTCTGGGGGTCATGTGATCCCCTTTTGCGATCTTCTGACAAGCAAAGTCAATGGGGAAGCCAGATTCACTTAACAACAGGGTTACTGATTTAACAACTGCAGCGGTTCATTTAACAACTTTGGCAAGAAAGGTCATAAAAGGGCAAAATTCACTTAGCAAATGTCTCACAGCCACAGTAATTTTGGGCTCAATTGTGGTCATAATTCAAGGACTAATTGTATTGACCATACTATCCATGGCTGTTGGGACCAATAGATTGAATTCAGAAGTTGTAGGAGCTTTATCACTGGACACTTTCGAGAAGAGACTGGACTGCCATCTGTCAGGTCAACATCTCAACATCACTTAATCTCCATTCCTGCTGTAATTATTAAACATTTCTACAAGCTTAATACTTGTGGTGTGGTCTGTACATTTAATAACTAATATAGAGACATATAGGGACAGCAGATAGAATAAACTGGATCTCTTATTGATCACCTAGCCATCCCATTCCCACACTCAAAAAATAATAGTGAAATATTATTTAGTGAGAAAAAGTATGAAAGAAGGACCTGTGGAAGCCCTGGATGAGTTCTTTCGCTCCAGTTTTGCTAACTTTCTACTTGCAAGTTTTGTTTATTTCTTTTCGTAACAGGAATATACAGTATATGGAGAGAGGGAGGGAGGGAGAGAGAGAGAGAGAGAGAGAGAGAGCTTGGGATGGATCTTTAGTTCATTCACTAGAGTCTATATTTAGCAAAGCATCTTTGCGGAACTGGATCCAAGTCCATTAATGGGAACTGGAGACCAATGCTTCAGATCCAAAGGAGAAATAAGACTCATTAAAGAAGTTGCATTTATGATAGAGAACTTTTATTCCAAAGTGTATGGTGGGAAAAGATGGAAGGAAAACAGCACTCTTTTTTCCTGCAGGAAGCAGGCCAAAGAGGAATACAGAAGAGAGAAAAAAGATCCCCTCTCTGCTATCTCTACACACTGAGTGTCTTGATAGGACAACAGGGAGAAAGGGTTAATACATTTGGAGCTCCAGCAGTTTGTATATGGGAAGGGCTCCTAGGTGGCAGCATCATTTCAAATTTCTAAAGTCCCATTCTCATGCATTCTTAAACAGGTATTTGGTTTGGAGACACCATATATTTTGGGCCACATGAAGGCTTTAGAACAATTACAAGATTGGTAAAACTTTGGTTGCCAAGGTCCATGCTTAACATTTGCAAGGGAGGGCAAAGGGCTGCAAAGATGTGACTCCTTGGATATGATAGGGATGATAGTTTGGGGGATTTAATCTAATTAATTGATTGTTAATGGTAACAGGCCTCTTTTGAAGCTAGCATTATAGTTTTCATATACAGTATTTCTCCTGCGTGTTGCCTAGCTCTGCCCAATTCTGGAACAATCATTGTGTATTAAGATGCTTAAGCTTCTTGACCAAGCTGTATTTCAAGTATTTGGAATCTATCAAGATTCAAGGATTCAAAAATTTCAGATTCAAGAATTATGAGATGGGCTAACAATTGTCTCTGACAATGGAAAGTTAAAGCTGCACATAATTTGCAGCAATATGATTTGGTTTGTTGATCAATACTTGAATGATGATGATTTTGAGAAAAGGACAAAGAGGAATAATTTCAAACAATGTGGATGTAGTTTTTGGAAATGTTCTCTTTTCTGTCCAGGTAATCCTCGATTTACAGCCTCTAAAATTATCTAAAAATAAGTCTAAAATTTCTGTTGCTAAGCCAGACATGTGTTAAGTGAATTTCGCTCCATCTTACAACCTCTCTTCCCACATTTGTTAAGTGAATCACTGCAATTGTTAGTAAACACAGTTTTTAAATGAATCTGGATTCTTTGTTTTTCATTTTGCTTTGTTGTGTTAACTTTGCTAATCAGAAGGTTGCAAAAGATGATAGCATGACCCTGGGACACTGCAACCGTCATAAATATGAGTCAGTTGCCAAACGTCTGAATTTTGATCACATGACCATGGGGATGCCACAAAGGCTGTGTGAAAAAATGGGCATAAGTCACTTTTTTCAGTGTTTTTGTAACTTCAAACAGACACTGAACGAACTGCTGAAAATCAAGGTACCTGTAATTTCCAAGATATTTTTTTGGGTCCTTGACTTAGGACCACAATTAGAACTGGAACTTTCCTCATTAAGTGACCTGGTCATTAAGCGATGCATGTCCAATTTTACAATCTTTTTTTCCATGGTCATTAAGTGAATCCTGTCTTCCCATATTGATTTTGCTTGTCAGAAATCCTTGGGACACTGTACCTGTTGTAAATATGTGTCAAGCGCCCAAATTTTGATCACATAACCAGAAGGGAAACTGTGACAGTTGTTAAGTACAGAGACCAGTTTCATAAGCCACATTTTTTCAACGCTGTTATAATTTCAAACAGTTGTTAAACTAATGACTTTAAGTTGAGTACTACTTTTATTGTTGTGCTTATTCTCCATTTGTACTGCTTCTTTAATGCTGTTGTACTTTCTATTATTAGTTTGCATAATAATAAATAAACATGGGCTTGAAGCAGGCAGAGGTAATTGCTCGTTAGAAAGAAGTGACTGTTTTAATGGACATAAACTCAGACATAATCTGTGAGTGAGAAGCTTCCTGTATCAGAAAATTCAAGTCTGCAGAAGTGGAGGCTTGGCAACTCCTCAAGAATGACAGATGCTAATACCAGCCCTGGATTTGGCCCTGTGATGAATAATCATCTCTGTTGTTTCAGATAATAGGTATTTGAAGTATATTTTTTTTTACTCCCAACATTCAACATTTATATTTATAGTTTTTTTTGGTTTGATTCAATGTTCCATTTATTTTCCCAGGAGTTCAAAGTGGTATATCCGTGGTATAACTTGTGAGGTTATTTATTTATTTGGTGTAGAATAGGGGTCCCCAACCCCTGGTTTGCGGCTCTGTACCGGTCTGTGGTCCTTTGGGAACTGGGCTGCGCAAGTGGCAGATGAGTGCACAAAGCTCGATTTGTGCAGACAGTGGGTGTGCACACCAAATAAGCCCCTCCCCTTGCCAGCACAGAGCTGGAAAGGTTGGGGACTGCTGGTGTATGGCATACAATGTCAGGGAAATCCACAAATGCTAGACACAATGCAGTCCTGACAGCCTAAATTGCTAGTTCATTCTGTTCAGAGCTTGTGTGCTTATCCTTGGTGCACTGCAGGGGGCAAAGTAACTTACATCAGCTGACTAGCAGCGCTCAGGCTGCTGGCTCTTTCAGGCTCCTCCACTGGTCTTACCTTGCCTTACTTGGCCTTGTGTTGCGTTGCCTCACATCTGGCCAAGTCCAGTGCTGACTTCCACTCTCTCCACACACACAAATACAGATAGTTTTTTTCCCACCAAGTGGTATCCATTTATCTACTCACTGTATGCTTTTGCATTGCTGAGTGGGCAGGAGTTAGGAATCGAGCAATGGGAGGTCACCCACAGAGCCGGGCTTGAACTCGTGGTGTGCAGACCATTTTGGGCCAGCAGTTCTAGCATCATTAAGCCACTGTGCCATGGTTCCCTCTCCTGTGAGGTTGGTTGGACTGAGAGAATTGCCTAGCCAAAAATTAGTAAGTGAATGTTACATGAGTAGGAACTGATTTTTTCCTTGGCTATTACATGAAACTCTACTTTATGTTATCCCTGAAATAATATAGGAGAATTATACTTAGTTGTCATAGTTCTGTTTTGTTATGTCTTTATTTATTGCAATCATATGTATCCCACTTTTAGGACACTAATCCTTCCAAAGTGGTTTTCAAAAGTATGTATATGTATATGTATATATCTATACCTAATCTCTCTCTCTCTCTAACTCTCTATCTTATCACATTAATGATCCTCTCATGCTTCGTTTTCTGATCCTATACAGTTGAATTTTAATTGAAAATTTTGAAGAGCTATGCAAGAGTCAGTCTGTTAAGTTCTTGAAAATTCCAGATCATTGTAAGCAGAATCATAACATTGCTATTGCTTTCTGTTTGTTGTAATCATTAGTTACAACTGAATCAGTTACAACTGAATTTCTGCTATGGCTTAGGAAGGTGATTTGGGTGGAAAGCTTGGTGAAGATCAATTTTCAGCTGCTGTTCATAATTTGGTGTTTCTTGGCACTTAAAGGTTCTGTTCTGGAATTGCTGGTCTGGTTGGAATAGCTTGAAAATAAGTGGGGAGTTAACTAAAGAACGGGGAAAGGCTTCAAGACACAAGTCATGCTTTAGCACCAAATTTGATGAAAACTATTTTGCTTTTTTTAGATCCCGAATTCCGCTTGCTTTAGGCGCAAAAAAACTCTCAGATGCGGGTTGGTCTAGATGACCGCAAGGGTTCCCTTTATTTCATTCGTGGACAAAAGGCGCTGACTGCAGGCGGGCCGCTTGTTTTATACCTTCCTGCGGCTCCTCCTGCAGCCTATCAGCTCTCAGCTTGTCCTGACCAATCAGGACTCTCAGGCCGACAGCCAATCAGCTGTCAGCCCACAGCGCGGGCGGACTAGAGGGAGAACTTTGCCCATGCATGTGCAGACACAACACCTTACCATGAGCATAATATCATAAGGAATTGATCTGGGTTGAGAGAAGATGGACCTTTTCCAGATCCTCAAGAGCTCTTTTCAGTAGAATAAATGCTGGTTCTCACCTCAGAGTTGTAAAACTTTCCCTTGACAGCAAGGCTGCCTTTAGAAAACAATCATGTCTCACTTAAGAAGCTTTGGAGTGTCTTTAACAGACAGTTTGATGCAGCTTTATGCTGACTTCAGTGGACAACCAGAAGAAGGCACAAAGGCAATGTTAAAATGTTTGCCATTAAACTTTTTAATTTTTTCTGCCTTCTTTTTCTGAATGATTTTTTTTTAAAAAGGAGAACCACTTGACTGGTAAGAATGTATGTATTCAAAACAAAACAAAGGCTCTATTAATTTTTTGTTTATGTTTACTGCATGCCAAACGATCTACTAAGTTGATTTCTGCAATACAGTGCTTTAGATAAGTCTGCAGGTGTGCTTTGAACTGAGAGATGCTTATACTCTGGTTCCGTTCATTCATTCTGCAGGAGTATTACTGAATTTAGCGGACAGATTCTTAATCAGTGCAATAAAAAGCTTGCTGATTGATGCCATTGTTGGATTGTGAAGTTCAAAACAAATGCACTGAGGATCCCTTTAAGTATTTTGAATTGTGTATGTATTTTGTCACCTGGTTATCGATGCAGCTGAATGATAAATCAGAAGCAACTATCATCATTCAATGAGAAAACAGGATGTGGCAATTTTGAGGGCTGAAGCTTGCATCTTCCTGAGCAATTTAGATACAGCTGTAGATTTCAGCTCACTGAATTGCTCTAGCAGATGGAGGAGGTCTGAATATTCAGAGGACAGTGGGGCTTCAATTCGAGACGATTGCGCCGCTAGTTTCTCAGGCTGCCTCCAGCATTTCTACTTCTATGTGTTTGTTGATTTCGCAGTGATTTGGAACGGAAGTCAGTGGCACACCTGCTGATCAGAGGAAGGATGTGAAGATAGAGAAAAGCCATTTAAGAACTGTGTGGAAGCAAGGAAGGAGGCAGCTGGGGGAGGAGGGGTTGCTTTTAGATTGTTCCAGGGAATAAATATTTGCATGTGAGGGATGCTGAAATTTTACCCTTTCCTAACTGTTCACATAAAGAAAAAAATAGCACAAAAGAACTTGATTGGAACTTGGAACTTTTCTTTCCTTTTTTGTTACTGTTGTTCCTTTGAACCATTTTTCCATACTGCTTTAACAGGTTACCTAATTATCTGCAGAACTAATTATCTCCATCCTTCTATAAATATGCCCTAAAGGGCTTGCCCAATTGTGAAAAGTATAGGACTGCATAATGAAGGCGAACTAAAAGTATTATTCTCAGTCCCCCACACAATGGTCACTCCTGTGATTTGATGAAGTTATGAATTTAGCCATTCCAGATTCTTTCTACTTCTTGCAACCTCTGGGGAAGGTGGCTTTGGCACAGTGATCTGTAAATCCACAGAGTTCATAAGCTAGTTCAGGTCAGTTCATAGTAGGTATAAGGAAGCATTTTATGGATTTCAGCCACACTAATCTTAAGATTGGGGGACTATCCTTTTTGAAAAAGGTAGATCTTCGATCAAAGACTCAGATCTTCACCAGAAGAGTCCCTCTTCCAGTTCTGGAAACTTAGAAACAGCCCCATTCCCTTGGAGCAGGGGTGGGCAATTACGGCTCCTTCATGACTCGTGGACTTCAACTCCCAGAATTCCTGAGCCAGCTGGCTCAG